>CABFPE010002367.1:0-14725 GCA_900660155.1 Hofstenia miamia
TATATATATATATATATATATATTTATTTATTTATTCAATTTCATTAATATACTTCCTTGTCTAACTAATTGCTAGCTAATTGTTGACCGAACTGAAAAAAATATTAAGGAAACTATATACATTGCCATTTCGTGGATTTTGCAGCACACGTGTTGGAGAATTGTGAAATAAAGAAGGTTGACAATTTAATTGCTTTAACTAAGTCTGCTAGTATCATAAAAAGTTTTTCAATGTTTGACCAAGTTGAAATTTTACCAGATGTTTTTATTGCTCTCACCCTTGATCTTGAAAATGATACCTGGAAAATAATCGCCTTAATCAAGTCACGATTAGAAAATACCGGTTTCTCTGCTGTAATATATGGAAAGGGGATCGACATTTAATGGGAATTGTATAGCAAGTTACGAAAATGTCAAGCAACATCGGCTGTAGTTGATATATGTTTCTCTGTTAAGAAAACTCGTAGCCTAAGAGAAATTTTAACCACAATAATATATGGAAATGTATGTGCTGTTATCATAACTTAGTTAAATGGTTGCTTTAAAAATTTTTTTATAATATGTAAGAGTTTCTATATTTGTTTTATATTTGTTCTCAGTAATAGAAAACATGTAACATTGCTTAAAGGATCATTTTGAAAAATTTATGTTAATATTTTCCGGTAAATTCAACTAAATTCAGTCATGTTTTGTTGTAAAAATATGTTCATATTTTTTTCTTAAGTCAGATTTCTGCTTGTTCTAGTAATCATCCAACAATATATTATCCGGCATGTGGTTTATTCAATTCACTATTCGGATCCCAACCCTAGTTTCTAGTAATATAGCCTATGCTAAATTAATTCCTGATCCTGCTGAATCGGCTTGTAGCATCACGGATTTTCTAGTCCTTGAAAATCCCCCTTTACCCCCTGTCTGCTTCTGTGCTTGACTCAATATTCAGCAATGAATTAATACAGTGTGAGTTAAATGACACAAAATAGAACTACCTTACCTCTTAGCGCTTGCCAATTATCTGTCGGCAAACGGTTGCTCCAGTAACGAAATATTTTTGGGTAGTAAAATGACATAGATTGGATCAGTACTTTCTATAACTCAATTCGTGGAAAACACTAGACATATTAAAGAACTTTGAATACCTATAGTAAGAATAGTAAAATATATAGATTTGCAAAAGAAATGAATTTTTTTCCTTTAAATGATCAAATCGTAAGTAGTTTGTATTTTGTCTAAATTAGGATTTGAATTTGTTGCCTTTAAATGATCAAATCGTAAGTAGTTTGTATTTTGTCTAAATTAGGATTTGAATTTGCTGCGATATACAAAGTATACAATAGTATGCGTACCTCTTAGCAAGATTTTTTAGCAATGTTGTTGAAGCTGCTTGGATTAATGCAACATTAGAGAATTGGCATTTGACAAGTGTATTCAAACATGAAACACATAATGAGTTATGCATAGAGATGCTTGGTGTAACTTACCAAATGAGTTTTGTTAGTGAACGCAAGCAACACTACATCAGGCAAATAGCTTGTATTCTCCATTACATCCGGCTGAAAAAGGACTAAAATAACTATATAATTAATAATGCAAAAAAAAATGCAAATTCAAAAAATTTTTAAGTTTATCTACGTAACAAAAGTATTGTATAAAACAACACACTTGAAAATTTAGCAGATCAACTTGTAGTGGGTGCAAATCAGGTCAGTAAGTTCAACGAGCATTTCTAGCAAAGAGATATTTACCCCCTTGGATTCTTCACTGTTGTCTGTGGTTCTTAGCTCTTATAGAAGGCTCCTATGTTTCCGGCATTACTTTGATTTTACAATAATTTCGTTTAATTTTAATTGAATGAGTTCAAAAATTTACTAAAGTGAGCACTAATGAATATAACAATAAAATTAGCAGTACCTGTTATTGTTTTGTTTCAGATTCTGCATGCACTAACACATTTGGTTTTTCAGCAATGATATTATCTAGCAATATAGCACTGCGCACTGCTTATTCAATTGAGTATCCCTAACTAATCCACACATTTCATGTTTACCAATAACATTAACAGTTTTCTCACACTGTTACACATACCTACTGTTAAAGATGCGCTCTGTTTGTGTGGTTTCCAGATGTCCTCCATTATAAATCTTTCAGAGGAAATTTTGCTTGTAGCAATCTGGAACAGCTAGCCTATTTCACGGCAAGAACTGTGCGAAGCATCCTGGAGAAGTACTCAATTGGGACTTTTGTGGCACCAAGAAAGCCATTCTTAACCTCAAAGCAAAGATTACGCCGGCTGAGGTGATCCAAGTTGATGAAAAACAATTCATTTTTTCAGATGAGTCAAGGTTTGAGCTATACTTTTCAAAAATATGTTGATAAAGAGACCAACTGCGCATAAGTTCAGGTTCTTGCATCAATTTACTCGGGGACCATGAAGTATGATGGGAAATCTGTCATGGTATGGGGTGCAATATGGAAGTGTGGCCTTCGCAAGATTGTTCACATCACTGATATTCTCTGAAGCTCTCCATATGCTCGGATTCTAGAGAAGGAACTCTTGCCACTGCTTACAAGTGATTCAATATATCAGGAGGATGATGCTCCATGTCATACCTCAAAAGAAATGAAAAACTTCTTCCACAATAATGGGGTTGCTATCTTTGATGAATGGCCTGTTCAATTTCCAGACATTAACATTGTCAAAAATATGTGGAAAGAGTTCAAATATCGAATTGGAGAGCATACTCTTTATATTGAAGACGAGCTGTAGAGCGCAATAAAGAAAGAATTTTATGCAATTCCCAAAAGCTTTAATGAAAGACTTTTTGCTTGAATCCCTGATCGCCTTAAAGCTGTTATTCGCTCAAAAGGACACCCTACAAAATATTAGAAGAGGGAATTTTGTTGCTAAAGGCTTATATTGCATCAATTATTAATTTATGTATCCTATTTTGAATTTACTTTTTTTGGATTTGCTCATTTGATAAAATTTTTTTAAGGTGGCCGAATACATTTTTCCAATACAAGTTTTCTAATTTTGCTTAAAAATTAATAGCCAATTGTTATTCTTCATATTCTTTGGCATTATATATATATATCTGAAATTCTAAAAATTATGATAAAATATCCATTTATACAACTCATATTAAAAAATTTTGTATTTTTTATTATTGCATTTCTAAATGCAATGGAAATTACGTTTGTATTAGCCAATATATTTTATATTATATTTAATGTGTATTTTCTTTTGTTAAGGGATTGATGTTGCTATGCAAATCGAAAATAGAAATAGGCGGTGTATACTCAGGAAATAAGAATAGGGAAATCTGTTTGCATTTCTACTCCGCTTCAATTGGATAATATTAATAAATTCGTTTTCTCCATGCTGTATAGTATATACATGTCTACCATGCGATAATGGGCGTAAGCAGATTTTCTTAAAAGTAAGTGCAATATCTTATTAATGAAATACACAAAATCTACTGAAAACCAGTCATGTTTTAATAATATAAAATATATTTTTTATCAAGTTATTTCAAATTCTGTATACCATTTGAAGTTTGCGATTGTTTGAATTTACATTCTGCCATTATCATCAGACAAAATTCAGCGCGCTAACTCATGTATATTTCAGTATGCCGTCCAGGGCAGATCCAGCAACTTTAATTGGGAGGGGCCTGCACGTCCAAAAAAATTTTATAAACACATCTACAATCCTTTGAGAAATAAGATATTTAGCTTTTCAGAACTGTTGTATGAACAGACGCATATTTTTTGAATTCTTGTTGAAGGTAAGTAAAACAGAGTGTGAAAAAATAATTTCATTTACTAGTAGATGTACTCAATATATTTTTTTGGAATTTGAAGTCTAGAGAAGGCGTGTACCCACCGTTGCAGTAAAATTTAATTAATTAGTTTGTAACGTTGTCTCAATTTTTTTACTATTTTTTAAATTCTCTATATATCATATTTTAAAGTTTCATTCTATATTCTATTTTTCTAAAGTAATAAACAGCTATTTTATAAGATGTATTGAAGAAATCTTTAATATTTTTGAAATTTTGGGATCAAAACTTGCTATCTGTATTATTTTTGATTGCAGATAGAAGAATCACAAATTTTTTAACATCAGATATAAGGTTTCCAAAAAGTTCAGCCCTGCTAATAAAAAAACTTCTGTAAGTAATACATTCATTCTATAACACCAAACATACCAATTACATAATATTTACAATTGCTTGTCATGCGCGTACTTGGCGAGTTCTTGCATGTTCCACAATTGAGACATTGTGTTTGTCGAAGTTTTTGATGATCCTGTTCTATAAATCGAAAGCTAATGAAGAAGTCTAAATATTAAAGCCCCACTAGATAGAAGAGTGTTTCCTTTTTTTCTGTTGACGCTTAACGCCGTGAGCTCAGACTATGTCCATTTCGCGCGTCATTGGGCTTGCGAGGTCTGTCACACATAAAGTAACAGTCATAGTTCATTATTGATCTCATGATGTTTTAGCATTATATATATCTGAACATTAATATTGAACAGAATTCAAATATTCGTTAAAAATCGGCATTTTAAATGGAAATTAGTTAATATTTTCAGGTACATAGGCACAGCAATATACATTAGTTCGAATTTTTGAACATTATATTCATCATTAGATGTGGCCATGCCGTAAACTTTTGGAGGAAATTTTATATGAATGTGGAAAAACGGTTTGTCCGCGAAATGAACACAAGTCTCTTCACGGTTCAAATATTGATATGGAAATACAATGTCAAATTGTCTATTTTCTACACATCAGAGCCACTGATTTTAAATCAAAGTTTCAAAAAGCCCCAACAATGACATGTACTGAGCACTTTCAATGGCAGAAAAAAAGTGCCACTGTTGACACGAAATACAGAAGGAAGACCAGTTAGCTGTGAAACATAGTGGTTAGATACATTTTTCAGAAATTTTTTATTACTGATGAGTCCATATTCCAGCTGCATTGAAACAACATTTCTTATTGGTCTATGCGTCTAAGGACATATTCAAAAAATTCCCAAAATGCATGGTTTGGGGTGCTTTAAGGTTTATATGTTTTTTACCTGAAAATTGCGGAAGGAGGGGCTGTAGACATTTCAAAGTATGCTGATATTTTATTAGAGCTCATTCAATCTGTGGACCAGTGTTATCTGACTGGATGGATTCTTCAGCAAGATGTATTTGCTTAAAATTTCTTCAGAGAAAGAAATCAGAAAATTTTGCAGAGGACCTTTCAACTATAGAAAATGTTTTGGGGATCATGAAGGACAATGTGGAAAAAAAGTCTAAAAATTATTTGAAAACTGAGGCAAAATTTTCTGGAGTCCAAAGAAAACATTACCCCGAGAATGCAGAAGAATTTTATAGACTCAATTAAGGAGAGATTTTTGAAAAGTGTTTGCTGCCTAGGCAATGTTGTCTAATTTCTTTTCCTAAACCTAAAGAAAACTAATTTGCCATCGATTAATATAAATTTTGTTAGAATTTTTTTGTAGCTAAGAAATTGAAAAAATTCTGCTTCTCATTGTATTCCTGGAGCTATACCTGATTAATGATTTTAATAACTGTAAGGTTGCTCTAGTCTAATTATTTATTCAAAGCCATCAGAGAGATATGGAATTATGTTTTGGGTGTTGAGTGAAGTGATATTATTTCTTGATCTTGCCACACAAGATACAATCGAATCAATTTAGTGAAAATATTTTAAATCTCTTGTTTTAATTTTTCTGTAATGACATATTATTACTTGTGATAACTTTTTGTAGGGAAAAGATAGCAGTAGTTTGTACAGTGCAGTTTCTAATTCTTGACAATAATAAAGCTCGGGTTTTTGTTGAAAAATGCAATCTTGTGGATCAATTGATGTAAGTCTATAGTACCAAGGTTACTGCAAAAAGTTGGTCAGTTGTTGTATTTGGTAAAATGTTTGATATAGCATCTATTAATGCGAGATTTCATGAAAAACCAAAGGAATGATAGTTTTGAATCCAGTGATATTATGTAGTTAGCTTCTGAAAGAATTGCCAAGCTTCCTCTATATTTTCTTAAACATTTTTCTTTGAAATTATTTGTGTCTGAGTGAAACCTTATGCATTTCAGTAAAAAAATTTTAATATTTCAAGCAATTTCCAATGGCATATGATCATTCCCTGATTTGAAAATTTTTGAAGTAGAAACGCACATTAGCTTATCCCATTTTTGAATAGTAAATAGCGAAAATAAAATTATTTCAAATTTTCAAAACAATGTTCATAAACTTTGAGGAATGTGTTTCTAAGTAAATTCCCTTAACTTAGGTTCAAGAAAAATTAAGTTGAATTAACTCATAGGTCAATACAAATTTTGCATCAACTTGCGCAACAAACTGTATGTTTGACAGCCAAACACTGTATTAATAGGATATTCGCAGCATGGTAAGTAGCAACTAATATGGTAGTTAGCAATTGAAAAATATAGATTTACAAATGAATAAATTGCTGTAAGTCGCATAGTATGCATTTTGAAACACCATTACATCAGTAAGAACATCCTATTAAAACTATGAAAACTCATTTAGAAATTCAAAATATTGTAGCAAACAAGTCTATAAGAAGCTATTTTAATTAAGTTCACTAAGTTGTAAATACTGCTCCGGTTTCCATTAAAAAATGAACAACTATTATTCCTGTTCAATATTGCTAACAATATATTTTCAGTAGTAAAACTTTTGATGTGCTATCCTAGCTTTGTGCATAAAGAATACTTTGCAATTATGGCAAAGATTATAAATGATGATTTGGAAATATGGAACGGGAAAGCATTGCTAATTTTATGGTTGAATTTTCCTTAAATTGCCTTCTATTTCATTGCATTTTAAGGTTATTGAAAATTCTATAGACAACCTACTTGCTGGTCCTTGAATTTTAAATAAATAATGTATTTTGAATTAGAAATACATTAATTCTTTACAAAAAATTGAACCTAACTGCAAAATATTCTGTATTCAGTAGATTCTACTTTTAAGAATATACATTTTAGGTATGAATGAAGTCAACAACAGTGTTTTGGAAAAGGATTGTAGCTCTTACTCCGACTTTTTTCGAAGAAATGGAATGGCTGAACACAATGACGCAATTTTGGAACAACTAATTCGAGATCAAAATTTAACAGGTATTTTATCATTAGACATTTCAATAAATCACACAAACTTGATCGTTGAGCAATACTTTAAGAAAGATTTCTGTTCAGATGACTTTGTGCATCAAATTGTTATGGTTAAATATGAAAATGATGTTGAAAGAAATATTCTAAATGAAGAAGCAATTAAGAATTTTTGCCGCCAAGAATCAACAGAAGAGAACATTTTTAAGGACCCAATGGCAGGTGTCATAATAAATTTTGATTCATTAAATAAAATAACTTTGAAAACTAGAATAATACTTGGAAAGTTGAAAGACACATTTCAATACTTTAAAGTAAATCATTTTTTATCTAATGCTCAACTGAATCTCTGTTATCTGAATTTTCTTGAAAATGGCCCTGGCATATATTTAATAAAGACTTTAAAATGTGCTCAAATGCATGAACGAATAAATTTCCTTTGCATGTTTTTAGAAAATGATACATTCTTTGAAAATCCAAAATCTAACTCCAATGCAATTCACTTTCTTAGATATATGACACAGTTGTCTCCATATATTACAATATTGCTTAGTTCGGATGATCTTACTTTATTTCCAATAACAAGAGAAGGAAGCAAAAAGGTGAAGAGACATTTCACTTTTCATCTTAAGAAACAGAAGCTAGAATGTGACAGCTGCAGAACTTCTTCATTTGGACAAATGAAATTATCTGAAAGAAAAAATAATATTGATATTTATTCTTCAAATTATGAAGGTTTAATAATGATTCAAAAGAAAAATGTAATAGAAGAGCATATACAATCAAAAACTGAGCACTGCACAATTGAAACTTTTTTTGAAAATTACAAACATTTGCCATTTGAAAATCACTTAAATGTTGAATTTTCATTTAAAGAGGAATATATAAAGTTTCTGAAGCCAGACATAATGAAAATCATTGAAAAAGTAATATCATCCTATAATGCTGAAATTGAAGATTACCAAAATTTTGAAAATACAGTTCTAGAGAATATTGAGTATCAATTACTTAAAGATTTTCAGTATAAAGATTCTGTTATTTCCTATTTGATGAATGAATGTAAGGAAAAATCAGCAATTTTTTACTATGATGACTTAAGTATGGATGATAAAAAGGTAATCAAAAGTATTTTAAAAAGCAATAGTGAATCACTTCAACGTTGTTACAAAACCCTACTAGCAGGTCTTACTGTTATAGTATTTAGATTGAAAAATCAACTTGAAAAGAAATTAGAAGAAGAAATTGTAAGCAAATCATTAGAAGATTTGCAGGATTTAAAAATTAAAAGCAAACATGTCACTGACTGCATAGTAAATCATTTGAAATATCCAGGTAATAGGCATGAGTTTCAATCAGTGCTTGATGATTTTCACAGGCAAATCAAAAGCATTTGTCAAGATAGTTTTGATATTGCACAGATAAAGTCAATATATCAAAAAATAATGAGAAAGCATTCTGCATTACAAAGAGAAAATTTGTGGAAGAATAATATAGAAACTGAATTTCAAAATAATATTGCAGCTATTCCAATTACAAATATAGATAGAAGCATATTAGAAGTTACTAAAAGTGAAGCAAATTATCAGCTTGTGATTCAGCATAAATCTAAAGTTATAGAAAGAGCTAATTTGACAATATCAAGGCTTGAAAAAAATAAGAAAAATACTACAGATTATATAAATGATTGCAACAATTTTTTGGAAATAGGTTCAGTTCAAATATTGACAAGTGAAGATCTATGCTATATATGTCTCTGCAGTAAATTTTACATACTAATAGTTACAAATTCAAATGCACAAGCAAAGCTTCAAATTATAAACCTCAAGAAAAACCAACCTCTCTGTTGCATAGCATTTGGATATGAAATTTCTCTTGTAGATTTTGATAATTACTGCAGAGTTGCTGCTGTTTATTCTTCTTCTAAAAGGAGTAATGATATATTTTTGTACAAATTTAGTGAGAGTTATAGAGAATATCAAAATATTATTTCAATAGATGTTAGAAACTTATATCGCCTTTTTGACATACATAGTCTTGTTATTCAGTATGAATCAAGGTATATGTGGTTAATTGGAAGCAATAATACACTTCTAAGGATAGACTATAAAAGTCGTTTGTCATCAATGAATGAAAAATTTAGACCACCAAATAAGCAATATGAATTGCTTAAAGTAAGTCCTAAAGGTGACTGTATTTTCCTGCTAACAAAAGATAGGTGCTGCTATCCAATTATGACTGACTCTTTGAATGTTCTTTCTCCAATAAATTTGGATTCAAGTTCTGTTATTTTCACTTTTGAGCTAGACCTAATTATTGCTACATTCTGCAAACCTAAAAATGTAATTGTATTTGACAAGCTTCACATTACAAATACCAGAGCAGAGCTTCAAATAAATGAAGAGCAAAGTTACCAAAGTAGACAAATTCTTGAAAGTGAACATTGGCTGTATATTTTTTATTGGATGTTTACAAAGTTTCCTTGTGATGATCCACTGGAAAGCAGTAAAAGAGAATTGAAAATAGCTTTTTTGTTTCCAGAAGTAAAATCAGACAATGAAGCTTATTCATTACAATTGCGAAAGTACATGCTCAAAATTAAGAGCATGTTAGAATCATCTAATAAGCCATTGAAATGCCTAGGGATAGACAACAATTTAGTAATTGGAAATTATTCTGATAAACAAAATTATTACCCAGTTCTTCTAGGAAAATTTGTAAAAAATTTAACATGCTTGCTTCCCATTCAAATTGCTTACTGTCAAATGAATGAATTTTGTGCTCTAAACAATGGTCACCAAGTTGTTAAATGTGACATACAGGATGTGTTTGATTTAAAATGCAAAATATCATTGGGATTTTTGGAAGCAATCCTTAATTCTTGGCATGGCAAAATAAAGGTTATATCCTCAATGGGAAAGCAATCAACAGGAAAAAGCTATACACTAAATCACTTGATTGGTTCTTCCTTTGATATTTCTGCTGGAAGATGCACTGAAGGATGTTGGCTAACTATTAAGCCTTCTGAAGATTGCCTCTATGTTGTCTTAGACTTTGAGGGATTGGGAAGCATTGAAAGAACAGATCAAGATGATATGCTGCTATCATTGTTTAATAGTGCAATTTCAAATGTAACATTGTTCAAGACTGAATACAGTATAGATAGATTTGCTGAACAAATGTTTATCAAATTTAATCAAGGAAGCAATCAGTTAAGAAATACAAATAATATTTTCCAAGGTAAATTTATAATTGTTGTAAAAGATGTAGTAGATCATGATGTTGAAGAAGTTAAGAATGAATTTATCAGTAAATTGCAAAATGTTATTTCAAATGAAAATGAAAATAATTTTATATACAAGTTGTACAAAGGTGGATTTGATATATTTCCATTCTCATCCTTTCAGCAAAGTTGTTATTATGAAGAATTAGAAGATTTGCTTTCTAACATAAATGTGGATATAAATTCCTTATTTTCCAGTGGATTTGATTTTTTGGATTTTCTCAAACTTCTATTGGCAAAGTTTTCAATAAATGATTTCACTTCAATAAATAGACAGCAAATTGATTCGAGAATAAAATATTTAAAAAATTACATAAACAATGCAGTTGTTTATGGAAAAATCATTTCTGATGCAAAAAATCTCAAGGGGGCTAATCTTAATATCCTAGATGATTTCACTAAGAAAATTGAAGATATGAAGCAAATTTTTATTCCAGCAATGAATGATTACATATTGGTACATGATAATGAATTCATATTCAATAAATACTCTATGCCACATACAGTAAGCATTTTCAGAAACAAATTCCAGATAACTGCAGATAATGCAAAGCAATGGAGAAAATCACTTGAATATTTTTTGTCAAATGCATTGGAGTTTAGATTTGAACGTGTTGAAAAATGGATATTTGAAAATACTAGAAAATGGAGAATTGATAGTGATTGTAATTTTGAGGATGATTTAACAAGTCTAGATGATCAGCTCAAGTTATTGAAGCAAGAATTCTTGCATTCTAACCAACTTTGCAATAAAAAATGTTAAATGTGTTTTCTAACTTGTGAAAAAATTACAAGTCATAATGATGAACACAAATGTTCAACTAATCATCTTTGTGATGCATTGTGCAATTTTTGTGAAAGTAAGAATGAATTTCATTGCAAGTACCCATTTGGCCATGATGGAAAGCATATTTGCCAAGAAGGAAATCATATGTGTGGTGAAAGATGTAAATACTACAATATTAACAGCTGCAGAAATGACTGCCAGCTAAATTCTGATCATAATGGTGATCACAAATGTGCAATAAAATTTCATACATGTAATTTAAGTTGCAGCTTAGCAGAATGCAATTCCAAATGCAGTTTAAGCTGTGATTCTCAGCACAGCATTCATAAATGCAGTAAAGAGCAGTGCCTGAAAGAGTGTTGCATAGAAAACTGCAAAAATGTTTGCTCAGCACTAGACCATTTTCATGGTGAACAATTATCTAAGTTGTACAGATCAGAACAAAATATTGAAAGTGAACATATCTTTTCTGAAAATCATTTCTGTTCTAATGAACATCAATGCAATAAGTTGTGTTCAATTGAAGGATTTTGCAAAATATATGTTGAACAAAAAGCAGTTGAAAAGGTTTTCCAAGGCTCAAGAAGTAATTTTAAGTATAAAATGCAGTTTATGCAGCAAGGAGAAAAGTTGATTTGTGTAAAGCTTCGAAAACCATTTGAAAAATCACATGAAGGTGACCATAGTTGTTCAAAAAGTAACAATAAAACTCATATCTGTGTTGAAACTTGCCCCACATGTGAAAATATTTGTGATAAACCCTTTGGTCACATTGTACATGGAGATAGATTACATTCAACTAGTCATGGAAATATGACAAAGTGTTATTTTATCGCAACTGAAAGAGATTTCAGCATTGGGAGCCATAAATATAAAGTCGGTGAACCTGCAGTAGCTGAAATGTGTCATATGTTTTGTAATTCCCTAGGCAGAGGGCATATACATGTTCTTGCATGTGATGCACCTAACTTCAGGTGTTTATATAATGCTCAATCTGATTTACGTCAACACCAAACATTGAGATATGGCCCTGATTTTAACATAGAAAAAGATGAAATTCAGCATTCAAAGTACTGGGATACTATTGGCTGGGAAGACCCTTGCACAGAACTAAGTATATCTCAGTTCAAAATGTGTCCATACTTCTGCACTTCTGAAGTACATAAACTTGAAAAAAGCTACTGCATTGGAAAGCTTTGGCATGAGCCATTTACTAGAAAGGGTGGTATGATTGGTTCATTGAGCAATGGTGGGCATGGTTTTCAATGCACACACTCCATTAAATCTCATTATATTTTTGCATTAGATGATTCAGGTTCAATGCGTGGGAAACCATGGAGATCTCTCACACTTGCAGTTGACGAATTTGTAAATTCAATAAATGAACAGGGTTTAGATGACAAACTAACAATAGTTTTCCATAGTAATGATGTCAAAATCATTTATGAATATGTCGATTTTGAGGACTTTGACTTAGATGATCTGAGCGGGTTTCGAGGACAGGGAAATGATTTTGCAATTGCTTTGAAAGAAATTGATTGCCTTATCAATGAATACAAATCACTTGACATGCAAACGGTCCTTATTTTTATGTCTGATGGAATGAGTAACAAGGGAAAGGCTGAAATGGAAGAAATATATAGAAAGTATAGTTGTTATAATTTCGCATGCTACACTATTGGATTTGGAAGACGAAGTTTCAGAAATTTGGAAAAGCTTGCCAAAAAAGGAGGTGGAAGCTTCATTAGTTGTCCAACCGATATAAGTCTGAAAAATGAATTTGTAAATATTGCTGAAAAGTGTCCATACATAAGTGTAACAGCTTCGAAATAATTTTGTATTTTAGCACATATAGCTGAATTATTCAATCATCAAATATATTTTGAGTTTACTAGTGTATTACTTTGTGGTTTATTAAGTGCAATTTTAACACTTTCAAGTAGTCCACAGCTCACATTGTGGTACCAAGTGGTAAATATACATATATATATATATATATATATATTTTAGATCTGTGTTGGTACAGGTCTACCCGCAGGCATCCGTGTTTACCAGCACAGTTCATGAGCTGAATTTCGCATCCATCTCATGTATACTAATGCAGATTCTTATGCAATGACTCCGCAAGTAGGGTGCAAGAGTGGCAGTCGCCACCCCAATAACTAAAATTACCATGGTGATGAAAACTTATGCTAACAAAATGGAGGCAGATGCGTGTTCCTTAATTACGCTGTGTTGAGAACTCTTATAAGGCCATTTGAAACAACATACATTGTCGGACTGCTTCAAGCATATCAACACCTCATTTAAAACGATTGTAGGTAGGAGAATTCCTATAAGTTTTGAAATTAGTAGATATTTGCAAATTTTTTTATATATGTATGAATTAAATAATTATATTCATGCTCCCTATAGAACAACTATTTTTGACAAGATACATCACTGTTAAAATGCAAAGGTATGCATGATGTTGGCAGACGTCTTGATAAGGGTTTAGAATCTCATGCGCATTTCAAAAACAAATTTATAAATGCTAATAACTCAGGCACCCATAAAGATTAAACCAAAATCTGAGGCACACAACGTACGATTTTCACAAGGTCTACTTGTCTAGGAATTTCAAACGAAAATTAGTAATGGGAAGAATTTGAAATTGAAAATATTTAATACTTGCAAATACTTACACAGGCATAATTTTTAATATTGCTATTACACACAGGCACATTCCAGATATATGTCAATATCTTAAGATTTTTAAATTCTTAATAGTCTTGGAACAATTGCATAAAAATATGGAGGAACTATTTATGTTCAAGATTGGTAATAGGCAATTTTTTTAATTCAAGATCACATGTAATTCCCTCTACTTCATTCATAATATAATTGATCATTTTGCATCTACATCTACACATAGATAAAAAATTTTGCTCAAATGTACAATTTTTAATATGTCATGTAAAATAGTTAAGATCTCTAAGAACATTAAAATTACAGAATTTATATATGTATAATTTAAAAGTGACCCGGTTACCATGATTATTGTTAGCAAGTGCCTTAAAATTTTATCGTCGCACCTGCTGCACAGTTGCAGTGTTAAAAAACAATTATTTAAGAATATTTAATTTAAATAGATATAATTAAAAAAATAGTTATTTAACCAAAAGACTAATGTTAATACTTAGTTACTATGATGGATGCATAACTAACATAAGCCCCGCTAGCAGAATACATTTCCACACCTAACACAGCTTCATCAATATTTAACCCATAAAAAAGTCATATTTGCATTTTCATTTTACAATATTGAATGCAAAGTTGTATGAAAAGAACAATATATTCAATATGAAAATAACCCAATACAAAAGCCTGTTTCTACGACTTCACTGCAAAACCAAAAAGCTCGCACCAAATGGATGTTTTGCGAACTTCAATGTTAATCATTTATATGCATATTACTATATGTTCACATTTAGAGGTGGGCGCAACCGTCAGC
>CABFPE010002368.1:0-14716 GCA_900660155.1 Hofstenia miamia
AATATTTAATTTCATCATATTCTGTTCAAAAAAATTTCTTTACTTTAATTATATGTTCTTGTAAAATCTTTATTTTGGATGTATATAATAGAGTATCATCTGCAAATTGAATGAATTTGCCTTCAATGAAGTTAGGAATATCATTTACACATAGATTGAATAATAGTGTTCCCTAATAATAAAGGTGTTCTTTTTTCTCCTAGGGCATGAGAGCCATTCAGACCACCAAAAGTGGTTGTGACAGCTCTCAAAACCAGAAAAGAGCAATCATCACCACCAAAATGTGGTCATAAGACTCATGTATTTTTTCCGCTGGAACGTTATGGACGTCAACATTTTTTTAATGAAAATTTTCAATTGTTTTAAAAAAATTTTTAACAATATGTATTTTTTAAATATTGTAAATATATATATTACGAGTATATATATATATATATATATATATATATATATATATATATATATATATATTTATATATACATTTCTTTGCATTTTAACGAACTATCCATGAGGAACATGAGATAATTTAAAAAGCAAATGTTTGCTAGACAATTTGATAAATTTTGCAATTCACTAATTTTCTTACAGTTATTGCTTTAAGTTCCCAAAATAATTTGCATAGGCATCCAATCAGTTGATGAATTCAGAAAGACATAAGAATTTAGAGAATATGTTGAAGTACTATGTAAAGGCAACAATAGATTTTGTGAGAGATTTAATAGGACTTCGAAGACATACTCGATTCTTCTTTGTAGTAGTAGAGTGCAATTATTTGTAAAGTCAAAATAATTTACAATTTTCTAAGCATTGTTAAAATATTCAATTTAAAATGTTTTTGTAGCTTAATTTCTTGTTACAATCGCTTACAAAGCAATAGGCCATGCCAGTCATGAGACATTAAGCCCTCCCAAAAAGCCCAGACATGGGAATACCTGATTTTCATGGCTTCTTGATGTTAAGCAATGCTTAGCGTGGTAAAACTTTGAAAAATGATGAATTGAATTAATAGCTCGTTGAATTCTTCACATCAAAATCATATCATTTCTACAGTCGTGACATCGAGTACCTTACTGTGAAATGCCGGAAGGTGCTTGCCGGTGAGGGCTGTCGAACACAGTAGTTCTTGTATGATCAAAACTTTTATGATTGGACATTTATATAAATTTGCGCTTTAGTTTTCGTTCATTGTGCAATTATTTGTTTCTTAACATATTTTAGTGTACATTACAGTTTTTTTTACTTTTTTCGCAATACAGGCCTATAAAAATAATCTTTTGTTCTATTCTATTCTAATTGAAAATGACGATAATAAACACAAATTTCTTATGTGCTATATGCGAAAAACATCAGCGGAGAGGTGATAATATTCAAAAGCAATTTATTGCTACAAGAAAAAGGTACAAAAAACTATAAACTACAAAACTTCAAAAAGCTATTTACAAAAATAATAAATGTATATAATATTAAAATGTGTGTGGGTGTGTGTTGTGTGTGTGCATTTTATACAAAATTTTCAAATGAATGTAGTGTATTATTGTCATTAAGTAGGCATTGTCTATTAATTGAAATTTGAAAAAGCAAAAGTGACGATAAGTGAAAATATTTTGAGTGCTCAATTTAATGATATATCTGATAAAAATATATACAATACTGGAAATGCCTGTCTTTGAATTTTTGAGATAATTTCAAGGTTTTTGCATGTTCGAGAAAATCATCTTCAAGATTTGGGTAGTAATTTGTTAAGCATTAATGCTATTGCCGTTTGAAGCCCTCGAGAGACTGAGCATAGTTGCAGGTGATCCTGCTGTAGCCATTTTTCTCAAAATTCAGGTCATGAAGGTTGTTATTTGGCTGCATATCATTATGAATTGATAGTTTCTCTGAAGAAAATAGGACTAATGCGCGCTTGCGACAGATAGATCACAAAACACTCATCTTCTTATAGCACCGAGGCTGTTTTTTAAATTCGTAGCGATTTTCATCACTTCAAGCCCAGGAGTTTGGAAAACTCACAAAACCCGAGAAATGAAACCAAGCTTCTTTGGTGGAAAATATCCAACTAATTATATAAATCAATATATATATATATAAGAATAAATCAATTCTATCATATTTATGCAAGATCCATGACACGAAAAGCATTTCCAATATCTTTGAACGTCATAAAAAGAAAATTGAATTACTTAGATGTCGCCAAAGCGAAGTTGGTCAATTTAAACTAAAAAATGCAGTAATTAATTAATCATCTGTAAATTTCACAAAAGAGCAAGAAGAAGCATTATCATATGGAATTCATATGAGCTGACCTTCGAATAATAATATTACTAGGTTCAAGCTGAAACTGAGTCGATGTTTCAAGGGTTGGTAAGGTGTGAGAAGCCAAATATTGAACTCAAGACTGATTTAAAATCCAAAATATTTTCGTTAACTACTGCTTATCTCAAAAAATTGAATACTTCAAAAAAGGAAAGATCTCTCTATATGTCCCTAAATGAACTTGCAAAGAATGAATCTCTTTATAATTCAAAGTTTGATAAAGGTAATGGGATTTTGGTAACTGATAAAAGTATTTTGAAAAAATTAATGAAATTCTCAAAGATAATACTAAGTTTGTAATGGTCAATGATAATAAAAGATTAAAAAAGAACATTTTCATCCATGAAGAAGAAAAATTTAACAAACAATTAATTAAAATCGTTAATGATAATGAATTAGCACTATATAAACTATTTCACAGTTCAGGATGTTAACCGAGCCGATTGTATGGTCTACTTAAAATTCATAAAAGTAATAAGGATCCATCATTTAGAACCATTTTGTCAATAATTAACTCAAACACGTATAAATTACCAAAGTCTCTTGATGAACTCCTTTAAAAAATGTATTCCGACAAAGTTTAATCTGAATGATACATTTGATTTCTTAGACAAACTTAAAAACGATTTTAAAGAAAACGAAAGAAAAAAAATTTATTGCAAGCTTATATACAAACATTCCAGTGAAAAAAACAATAGATCATATCATAAAACTAATTCCAATCATATCACCCTAATAAAAGTATTGAATATTGCTTGTCTAAACGTAAAATGTATACTTAATGAAACTATTTACGAGCAGATAGATGGAATGGCATTGGGATCACCACGAGGTCCAACTATGGGATCCTCTGCCATGTATATCATCGAAAATAATATAGGTGGCCTAAAAATCACAAAGCCTATTGCATAACATAGATATGTTGATGACATTTTTACTATATTCGAAAACCAAGATGATGTCGAAAATGTTAAGAACTTTATGAATAATTGCTTAAAAGAGTTAAAATTTACAATTGAATACCCGGTCAACAATCCAAAATCAATCTAATGATAAAGAAACAATATATTGGAAGTCGCCATATATTGAAGAGCACCAACAACTGCTAAATTTAAGAATAAATAAAATTAATGCGAAATTAAGATACACAGGAATAAGACCAATATTAGAAGCTAAGAAGACCTGTAATATATTTCGCAACAAAGATCCAATTCAAGAGATGCTTGTTTCATCAGTTGTATACAAGTTTACATGTGAGGAATGTCATCATTCTTACATTGGTGAAACAAAGCGATATCTTCAAACTCGGGTTAATGAACATCTATCAGGGCATTTAAATTCCGAAATTTATACTCACCAACATCGAGCAAATTTCAATAATTTTTAGATCATTATGAAAACACCTAATACTAAGATTTCTGAATAAACAAAGACTAATCAATAAACAAAGAAAGACCAACAAATAGAATATCTATTAGTGTATGCATATTTAACAAAATGAAATGTAGTGAATTGTAAATTATGTTACCACAAAATTTCTATTGGCGATGATTTTAAATTGAAACCGGCGCATAGCATAAATCTGAGCACATTAGTATCAATATATACATATAAAAAATATATATATATATATATATATTTAGGATTTGTGCCTCTCATTTTTCAAATATTTGAAATCACTGCTCTAAGTATCCAAATTCTCAAAATTTCCTTGCTTCTGTCATAAAATTTCACAAAAACTTAAAACACTAATTTGAGAATTTCTTCTTCAGTTTCTCAAAGATATGTTCCTNATATATATATATATATATATTTAGGATTTGCGCCTCTCATTTTTCAAATATTTGAAAACACTGCTCTAAGTAACCAAATTCTCAAAATTTGCATGCTTCTGTACATTCTTGATTAATTCTAAGCTCTAGTTAAGTCATAAAATTTCACAAAAACTTAAAACACTAATTTGAGAATTTCTTCTTCAGTTTCTCAAAGATATGTTCCTATTGAAAATTATATTTTAGCTTAAGATTGGATGTTCTTCTTTATAAAAATGTAGTTGTAGCTAAGCTGGAATTTATAGAATCAATGTTTTCAGCAATGTTGCCCAATTAATTATTTAAATTTCATATATATCCTATTCATTGAAAAGCACCTAGCTCTTCATTGAATGACAACTCTATTTATTGCATGGATATATTTTTGAAGAAACACAAATGACATTCCTTTGTTTTCAATCAACAATTAGGAACTCAGCAAACATATGAGTTTATGATAAACTTTCAAATTTAAATTTTGAAAAATAACAATTGTTAAATATCTTCCCGGGCTAGACTTCCAATTTACTCAATAGAAGAAAATTATCTTATTGTGAATGTGAATTTAACATACACAGTTTATGCGGTTTTTCTCGCTTAAAAAGTTGAATGAAATTTGTGCTAGTTAGACCCATCTCAGTTGATTTCAATGTTCAGCAACATACACACACACACACCCTGCAATTCTGATAAATCCTTGAAAAACTTTTTTAATTATTGAAAAATAACAGTGGTTGATGCACATACTTAGCAGAAATTTTTCTCCATTTTCTAAATAAATTGCCAGCTGCGTTCATTATTTCACTTGAAAAACATTAGATAACATTAGCAAAAATATTTTATTGAAGGCTTGAAATGTTAGAAAGTAACTATAAATCTAATCTTGCAGACTATGTTAAATTTATTCAATGAAGATAAATGAATTAGTATCTAATTGAATGTATAATTTATTGAATATTTAACGTTTTTAAAACATTCTTATTAAAATATTGATGATAATTAGGTTTTATTTTTAAAGTTGCAATATCCTCCACATGTAGAGCATTGTTAATTATTAATTACCAAATGTATTGTAATTCTGCAATAAAAAATGCTTTAAAACGTAAAGTTTATCCATCTTAATTCCAAGAATTTATTTTAACACTTCTATGAGACTTATATATATATATATATATATATATGTATATATACATATGCAGTAAAAACTAAATATGTTTACAGTAGACTACACTTTTTGTCATCAAATTTAATATTGCATGCTCTCAAGATCATTGATATCACGTTTAGTTGTTATTTAATAATTGATTTTTAATGAAATGGAAAATTATTAGTGCTTCTCCTATTTTATGATGTTCTGATCTTGGTTGGATGTAAAAATTCTCTTCTTTTAGTTGATGTTTGTGCATAAAAATTTCGAATTTTAGGTGCCCATTTATAAGTTCCCTAATTTTTGTATGCAGATTTCGCTTCATTTCTTTGACGTTTGACAATCTGTTTTGAAACTTCTGGGTTCTAAGTTTATGAGAAATTTGGATTTAAGTCACACATTCAACCGCGTTTCTAAGTAAGACATTTCTACTGTCTACTTACTAAGGAAGCTAAAGCATCTAAATTTTGGTCCCTTTGAGCTCAAGGAGCTCTATCATTGTTTAGTAGAGTCATTGATTACATATGGTTCAGTGGTTTGAGAGGTGAGAGTGAAATATTTAGACGCAGTACAAAAACGAGCTGTACGAATTGGGATAATTGCATATTATACACCTATTCGTGTTAACATAAATCTAAGTGATCAAGTACTGTATAAATATATTCAAGAAAATCCTGGTCATCCTCTTTGTAGTGTGCTCAATTTTCGGACAGAATACTCCGCTTCCAGACTTAGACGTAGACTTCCTGGCTGTATGAAAGCCAAAACAGAGATAGAATTATTAATGTTTCCAAATAGATTTTAGATTCGGTTTTGTTGCTGAATCATTTTCAAGAACTTTATTAATATTATTATTATTATTATTTTTTCTATTAATATTTTTTAGAAATATCAGTCAGTTTCAATTTCAATGACAGATATTTAATAAGATCAATTTTTTTTAAATAGCTGACTGAGCATTTAAATAAATGGTATTATTGAACATGAATGTACATGTTTTACAAAAAAAGTTAAGTATTTTATCATGATTAAGTCTCAGACGCTGATCCATCCCAACCCGACTCATTTTCCTAAATTTGATCCAACTTGTAAATTTCTGCTGGTAAATGGAATTACTCATTAAAAAATTTTTCGATATGCCTAAGACCAATTCAAAAATTAAAACTAACCGTGAATTTAATAAAATGGTAGAACATTGTTTAATATCAAGAAAACAAATATCGCTAGTATTGAGACAGACATTTCAGGGCATTACTAAAATAGGTCAGGTCAGGATAGCTCAAATCAGGAGATTATTTGAAAGAAGACAAATATTTAATATTATAATCCCTAATCTACTGCAAGATTAATAATTCCAAAAATTTACATTAGTTAGTTATTTTAAATTTGACACTTAGTTACAAAATTTTTGTTTAAAGTAAAATCTAATGCATCGTTATGACGCAGGGGCGAATACAGAAAAAATTTTTAGAGGAGCCCAATGTAGAATAAAATGCAAAGTGCATAATTGGGTACTAGAGAGGGCACAAACTATTGAATTATTAATTTTTCAAATTCATCACTATGCACGAACTGCACCACCATCTACTGACTCCAAAAATGGAAACATTGAATTTGTGTAACTTTTCAAAATTTAGCACAATTTTTTTCAAATTTCAAATGACTCCTCAATAATGGCCTATTGTGTTTTAGGAGATTTTGGCATTATGCAATACAAAATAGAGCAATTGCATAAGATTAAGAATATTAAATAATATTTAACATAAAATATATATGAGTTTGTGCATTAAAAATTTAAAATAGTTATTTTTGTGGGGTCACTAGAAACATCACTGAGAGAACAGTTAAGCAAAAAGATTCAAATGAATGAATCTGAAGAAGATTTTGTAGCGAATCAAATCAATTCTAACAATGATAGAAATAAAGGGCAACAATTATTCTTCAAGGAAATTCCAATCATTGGTGAAATTGGAAATTGAAAATGTGATTTGTATTAATTTTGGAATTAGCAGAGATTTCCAATGATAATAATATCAAGTTTCATTTCAGTTTTTTTCAGACAGCGAGATACTGTATCATTTTAATTTTCTGAACAGAAAGATATCAGTGATTTCATTTTTCACTAGATCTCTATGTGATTTTATATATTGCATATACCTCAAGCTATTTATTATACACCTTGCAATTTTTCAAAACACCTTCACTGTATTTTTTCATAAAAAGTTTGAAAAAAAATATATAGAGAGTAAAATCACATCTGTTCCTATTCACCCCAATCCAAATAAGTGAATAGAAGTGTATTTAAAAGTTAAAAATATTCCTAAAAACTAAATATTCTTGTTTCAATTGAAGTGTAATCTCAGGATTTATAGGACACATTGTAATGTAAAACTTCAATGAAATACATTTAAAAATAGAAACCCACTCATATTCACTCCATTTCATAGTACTAACGAATTTTGTTTTGTAATTTTTATTGTACGGTTTTAATGATTTTATCTTATTTTAAGGAGGGTTGTCCCCTGCCCCCCTCTACGTTCGCCCTTGTTATGATGTAGCACTACATTTTCGGGAATTTCATATGGGGATTATTTCTTTTTCTCTATTATAATTATGCATATTGATAATCAATTTGGTATGTTAGAAAACATATTATTATTTCTGAAAATTTGTTAAGGTTCATCTTTTGTTTACATCAGGGTAGTCTTTATACAGGTTGGTTATAGCATCCTGCAAGAATTGAATTGTCTCACATTTTTTAATTTTCTAGTATTTTCAAACTAGCAGTAGTCCAAGCAATGCAGAACACCATGTGGTTTTCTAATTTGTATCACGTACTGATTGCTATTGCCTAATATCTTGTTTGTTGTGTTTCCCATTAACTTACGTTTTATTGCTTAATTTTATAAGGTCACCAAAATTTAAACATTTGTGATAACTTTCAGCTGTTTGATATTTAAAATTAGGTATTTATTGAAGTAATTCATCAACAATTGAAAAAAATCATTGCATTGATGAAGTCAATTATTTATGACAATAATTGCTATGGAAATGGGCTGATACCATTTTGGAATTATTGTATAGAAGCATTAAGTTTCAACAATGAGAACATTGAAGAATTAAATTTATTAATCACACTTGCATTTCTCCTAGTTTTAAATTTATTGCGCATCTTTTCATGTACTGCATCGTTGAAAATAGAAAATTAAAAAATGCGAGACAATTTAAAACTTGCATAACTTTATAACCAATCTGTATATCGTTGTTGTCTAGGTAAAAGTGCTATGTGCCATTTTTCATTTTTTGAAAGTTGATTTTTTGTTACACCCATGTCTATGCAAATGAAAGAGAATTTCATATATAAAACAGATTAATGGTTAACGATGCTGCATAGAACCAATTGCAGCATAACCATTGTCAGCTCTACTTTGTTCCCCAGGGCTTAACCAATTTCTCATTATTTTTCTCATAGCACCTTTTACTTGCACAAAGTCAATATGTAATGCTAGCTTACACTGTATTTTTTAGAACAATTACATTTAGGTTAAGCAGGAGCAGGACCAAAATTGTTGTAAGTCATATGTCTAATCTAAAGATCGACCGCTGATCATTCATGAAATATGTTTGCACTCCAAACAGACACCGACCTCTTACCACCACAAAATGTTTTATGTAATAAATGCTAATGTTCAAGTCAGCTAAGCTGATTAGCCGCAATTCGCAATAGAGATTCGGTTTGGAAATATCTGCATTGTCACCAAAACAAAAATATGTGTTTCCACTCATATCTAGCGTGCCAGTAGTGGGAAAATTTAATGTTTGCTATGCATTAGTTGACATATGCAACAAAATAGCTACAGGTAACATATCATTCAATTTTCCAATATTATCTTAAAACTTATGCATATGCATGTGATCAGTAGTTAATGTCAACTGAGTTTGACTCTACCCAAAATTGATCCTACCCGTTTCTGTCTCTGGTGTGAAGTGGATATCTTTGTAAATAATGAAAATACCTAAAATAATTGAAGAAATAGAATTTTTTTCTTAAGAATCTCCAAGGTGGCTTTGATTTAAATTTCTTTTTTTGAAAGCAAAAATAAGCATCTATATATATAGTTTGCACAAAAAGGATAGAAATAATTTCTACTGCCTAGGAACGTTACCGACTTAAACTTTGAAGGTCTTTCAAGTTCTTAAATAAATTTTTAAAAGCGTACAATAATTAGAAAAAATTTGTTTGGTTCTTCAAAGAGTTGCATTGGAGTATATCGTTTGGTTTTCAAAGCCCAAACTCAATTCCTCATTCTATTAATGCATTGCTTTACATTTTGGAAGTTGAAAATTACTCTACATAAATTATCAAGTAAATTTTATATTTAATGGCACATCCTCAATAATTTCATGTTATTTTCAAGGTAACAGTTCCAATTATATGCTATAAAAAAATAAGCCAATAATTTTCAAGTTATAGTGCACTTTTTTAAAAAAAAGAATGAACTTGAAGGATCTTTAAATTTTAAGTTGGTTTCCTTCCATAAGTTCCATTGATTTTCATTTACTACAAACATGATATTCAAATTAGTATAGAATAATTTATTGTTTGAAAACTGGAAACAGTAAATTTGACTTTATACTTTATTATGCTCCTTCTAAAAATCTTTTTTTTGTCAAACTAAATATATCAAGACAAAAAATTAGAAGATCTTGTGCCAACAAAACACATGCACTCTCAATAGAGTATATTCTTCGTAAGCTCTCTCCAGCATTGCAAATGTCTCAGTTGCGGAATGTCCAAGTTTCACACAAAACTTGATAGCATAGTGCTGTTCAGCATTTCGTTGCATATTGTTCGGAACATCAAAAGAAATTCACGACCTTTTTATAGCTGCAAAGCAGCCGGTGACTCATCGATTGTTCACTGTACATCGTTCAACAACTGCCACGCATGAAATATCTGCCCTCAGGCACTCTTGATTTGCGCAGCAATTCTTGGCTCATTACTTTCCGGACATACCTTGTAAAATGCTTATAATAAACGGTAAGGCCCGTGCCTGGTCCGTACCCTGTAGCTATAAAAATAGGCCCGTAGGTTTTTCCGTGCCCGTATCCTAAGCCCATTATGCCCTTAGCGAATTTTATTCACATATAATAGCCTGAAGCTACAAGAAAACCTTCAAGGGTGCTATTGTACATGCATGCTCAAACGCTCATAAGTATCAATGAAGTAACAGCAAAAACCAATGTATGTACTTTCGGTAAAATTACCCAGAAGTTTAGTTTTACAACTATAAAGCCATAGTTAAGCTCCATTTGCAGTATATTTATCAACAAGTTTTGTAATTCATTGACAAATTCTGCATCAAACCACATAACGATCACTTACAACACATCAAAATATATGAAAATAATTTAAGTAAATACTGCACTGTACTGCTTGTATGACATTGTGTAATTCCATTCAAACGATATGCAAGTTACAACTTGCGCTTCTTACATTTCAAAAAATCTATTTTTCTAGTAAATCAATTTTTTTATGATATTTGAAACAATAATTTCTTATTTCTTAGATATTATTTTCTTATAATAATATTTTCTACATATAAATTTCCTATATATTTCACTAAAAATTGCCTTCTCGATATTAAAATGTAATTTCGAAAGTGCTATTTTAAGAGATTAATCACTCAAGATGAAATTCTCTTGATTAATTTCATAAAATTTTAAGATATTTTTTTCTTAAAAACAAGAAATTTCTTAATGAGTGTACCTAAGTACTATAATTTTACAAATAAATGCAATTATCAGAACAAGACTGTGAAATGGAACTCTTTAAATTGAATGAAGACCTTAGTTTTATGTGTAATAGTGTAATATTTTATGTAAAATGTAATTTATATGTAGGCTAGTGTTACACGAATTACACATACACAGATATCTAAAATTCTTGTATAGAAAATTGATACAAATCATCTAAACTTCAAAGAACTGGTTTTAATAATTATTGTCCTCGAACAACAACATTTTCTAATAACTTAGGAGTTAAAAAATTATTACTTGATGGATTTAGAATTAGTACAAATTTTATGAATAAATTATTTTGAAATTTCATTGTATTTTATATATTATAATTTGTGAAAAATTCTAAACAGAATAAAAGCTTTCACTAATGCATTGTTATAAATTGAAGAAACTTTAGAAACATAATAATGATAAAATTTAGATATAACCATAAACTGGGACAATATTACTGCAACTAAATTCAGCTGATGAGTATTACTACTATTTTGGATTTTACAACAAATTATTATTAACATAACCACTACAAATAAATATAAATGATACCATAAAAATTTCATTCAAGAACATTTCAGGATCCTTGCAAGAAATCCATGAAAAAATTCTTGATAATTTCTTTCATAAATCTTCCAAGATTTTTCAAAGAAATCAAAAAATTAAGATTTATTCAAGAACTTTTCAAATTGAGAGATGTCGCTTCCATATCATAACAGTGTAACATCACTACATTGGTGTAATATACAATTTTTAATTAGCCTTTGATGCTTTTTAAATATATATTTTAAGTTGTGGCTATTATCAAGAGATCTATTAAGTATTGTGCACATTCATTCGGCGTTTATTTTTAAGTTACGAAAATAGTAATTTCACCAAGTGTAGTTTATTATTAGTGAGCGCAGGAAAATTGAAATTTCAATGGCAGGTATGATTGCTAAATTGATATAAATTACATTATGAATAAGTGAAGGGGATCATTAACCGTTTCTACCTAAAAAATTTGAAATTTGACCAAAAAATTTTTTCACTTTTTTTACTTAAAAACGTAATTTTTTACATAAAAAATTGTCCTAAAGAATTTTAAGCTTTTGTAAAGTTCTTGTATTCTATACTAAACATATTCAACTAGGTAGTAAGAAGCACCACTACAGAACTGCCTATTATTTTATCGTCTTAAGCATGCTTTTTAATATTTAGAATAACCTTTCCATGGAAGCAGAACACTTGCTATTTTCAGCAATCCATATTCTGTACGTTTTAATAAACCGATTATTCATTAAGTCATGTAATCTGTAGTTTTCAATTTTCAGCAAAGAATCCAAAATTAAGGTTGATTCAAACTCAAAGCATTTTTCAAGTTTAATTCACTTCATCGTAATTTGTGGCTTGCACTAACTTTTGCATTATTGCCCTATTGAGAGCATTTTTTGCTCTCTCAACAATAACACCCTTAGTAATGTCATTTTTATAAACATTGGCAAAAATATTAAAAAAGTAATTAAATATTTGCTCTAGCTCATCTCTATTTTAGAGGTAAACATTGGGCAGTGATGTTTTCCCATGTTTTTGTAACCGAAAAAATTTATATTAAATTTATATAAACGAATTGGAAAGGTGGTCATAGATTTAAATGTAGTAGAGGCTTTCTCCCCTTGTTTACAATTTAAGTAAAAAATGCATAAATTTTCTAAGATACAAAAAGTAATAAAAAAAAATTCCAAAATTTTAAAAAGAAATGATTATATTATTGTATATAATATGTGCATTGCATTAAAGTTTAACTTGAATTTTCAAAAGTATTATTTATCAGTTTCTTTTAGACCATTCATGGTCCGACAATGGTCCATTAATGGCTTTACTAGATCGATCTGCCATCTAGTGAACAAATACTAAATATATAGTGATTTACAATTTTGCATGATCAAGTTAAATTTCATAAAAATGAAACTGCTTACCCTTTAGTAGTTGATAACCAATCTAGTATGCCAGCTGGACCCATCGATGGGCCATTGGCGGCATCAGGGCAATTTTAGTAATCAATAATCAATGAACAAATGTTTGCAAATAGAACTCATTTTATAATTTTGATTCCTAGATCCTAAACGCGTTTATTTAAGTAAAGTAAGTACTAATATGCAACCGCTGATATCTTTTGTACGCAGTACGTTTCGTAAAATAGATCTACATGTATAATTAGGGACCTCTGCATAAACAAACAGATATTAAAATTGTAACTCTTATAAGTTTCTTTCATTACCACATTGTTTGCGGTTTCTTTGTAATTTTTTCGTTGTTTCCTTGATTATATAGTAATATTTTCTTAAAACTATGACATTACTAAAAGTTAGTGCAAGGTAGTTTTCAAAAAATTTGTTCGGTTTCTGTATTCTTGACATCAAAATCGTGCTTTGCGTTTCTTGAACAAACTACTGTCGTAATTAATCAAACGTTATTCAAGAGAAATATACCTTTCTAAGGTATATTTTCATAACACTGCGTTATCAGTTGAAAATAAAATTAAACGAAATGTGCATATATTTGAAAAATAACTTACTATTACACAAAATTTCACGAAACTCAACCCAAACGCAATAAATGACACATAATTTATAAACAATGTGGTGAAAAATAATGTTTAAATTTTAAAATTTACATTAGTATCATATACTTTACTAAAAGCCAGCTAAAGTTTCAAATTTCAGTGTGTAGATCTTATTGTAAGTTTCTGAGATGCCAAAACATTATAAGAAATATTTTTGGTAGTATAATAAAATGGGCTGAATTGGCATTAATTTAAGTGTGACAGTCGGATTTGGGCCGGGGCTTGGACAAAGTTTTTCCGCTTCATTACAAGAAATTTAAACAGTGCAATGTGACGTCATCAAATAACTAGTGAAAGTGCAGCGTAGATTATACACTATTCTTAACTGTAAGTGAAAGAGGTTTTTTACAAATCTATATATCTTAAAATTAATAGATTAACTAGCTCGTCATCAATTGTTTAAATGCGATTGGTTTACTATGCAATGCAAAAAAAATTTTGTTCGTAGCGATTTGTAAGGTATAATTTGTACTTACAACCGGGCAGTGTCACTAGCTACTTAATAAATATGTATTTAGCCATTACCGAAAATTACTGGCTTTAATTAATTAAAATAATTAAATAGATAATTACTTGCAGCTACCTAACCTACATTTAATCAATACTACATACTTGGTCTATTATCGGTCTATTTATAGGTCACCTATGTTGTCTAGTTAATATAAAATATAGTTGGCTGCAAAAAAAATGAGACTGAACACCTATTTTTTCACCCTTTGTGGAAAGGTATTGAGACGTTTTAGAGGAAAACTATAAAAATAAAAAACAACGAGAATTTTGTGAACTTTAAAATGGTCAAACAAAAAAGTCAATTAATTAAACTGGTACTTGGTAATTATTTCAAAACACTAACCAACCAAATTGTTTTGTTTTGCAAAATTTCTACTTGATTTCTTCTGAATGGAAACGTTGGAACAGCTTGAAAACGCCTTTGCAACATCGCAAATTTCTCGATCAACTTATTTTCGAAAGCTGAAAAAAATTCGACAAGGAGATTGAAATGATTTCAATCTCTGAGTTAGCATAGATATACATGCATATGA
>CABFPE010002369.1:0-14705 GCA_900660155.1 Hofstenia miamia
AATATGTTAATTTCGGTGCTTTTTTCTATATGTATTCATATTTCAATGTTTCATTCTCTTTTTGTTGTTTATTAATTTTTACAGTATATTGCAAAGGATTTTTAAAACTGCAAATTGCATTATTCAAAGTAATTAATTTGTTTTACATGCGAAAATTCGTATTTCAATTTATACATAATGAAGTGAAACCAGTAAATATCTAACTTAAAAATATTTACTTAAATTGTTCATTAACAAACATAATTAATGTCCATTAATAAAATTTTTAGCACTAAATAAGTTTTTTTCTGTGGAATTTAATGATATTCAATCATATTTTCTTGACAAGCAAATGTTTACTTCAAAATGAAATGCATTTTAGAGTACGTCATGAATATGAAATATGTAACGTTCTGACCTCAATAGTAGTTGTTAGTAAGCATATGTACATAAAGTCAAGTTGCACATTAAACAAGGGCTGTGTAATATAATTTTATAGAACATTAAAAATGTATTTTTAAATTCATTTTCATTTCTGAAATAATTTAATTCTTAGTGGGGTCTAACAAGATATTTAAAATTCGGGAGCCTATTATTTTGTACCATGGCATTTTTAGAGAAAAATTTTTCAAATGTAACAAAGTGTATGGTTGTTTTTAGTTTCCATTTGATCGGACTTTTTATTATAGAATCTTCAATATTCATTCGCTAGGTGGCAGATCTGGCCATTGATGCCATTTGAAACTAGACAATTTATCCGTGCACAATCAATTTCTTAGTTATGTGGAATTTTAAGATTCTAAAATTTTTTCTTTGTTAGTTATGTTTATTTATTTGTATAGTGATTTTATATACAGAGGGAAATGCCTTATTCAACTAATAAATTACTTAAAGAAACATTCAAGATCTTTTAAGATCATGGACATTTTCAAGTAAAGTATTTGTTTCCTAAATTTTTATCAAGTACTTTAAAATTTGTAAAAAACTGGATATATTAAAGAAGTACTTTAATTGTTTTTTAAATTTTTATCAAGTTTCAATTTTCTTAAATTTTTACTAAGTTTTTACAATTTTCATAAATTTTTTTCAAGTTTAACAAAGTTTGTTAGACTAGGGAAGGTTCTCCAAATCAACAAATGAGTTCAAAAGCTCCTGTATTTTATCATTTGTTTTATCATATCAGAAAATCGTTCTAACATTTTGAAAATGATAAAAAAAATTGTAATTATAGCATATTAAAAATTTACTTACTACAACGTTTTAAGCTATCCAAATCAAACGCAATTGATGTGATAAATGATCAGAAAGGAAACAATCTTACAGACGATTTAGAAATACCTAATGAATTAAGACTTGTTGACCTAGGAAAGTACAATGAACCCCTCTTTAAGTACGTTTCACTCAAAAATTTTACACCCGAATTTTTTTTTCGCTTCTCAACTTGTTAGGAAATCATTAAATCAATCAATAAGCTTTAGACCAACAAACCAAGCGGTCCTTCAAGCATTTCTTAATGGGATTACTGCTGATATCATTGCGAATTCCTTAAATTTTATCCTTAATGAATGCATGAATTAAAATAATAAGAATATGAATAAGAAAGTCTTTGCTTAATAAGTGATTGACAATTGCAGAACTGATGACTTATTAAATAGCGTCATAAAAAATACAAAATGATATTTACAGTAGAATTTACATGCGTAGGTTGCGACATTATTACAATGTAATTAGTTACGTGAAATTGTGTAATCACTATTATAATATTTAAATACCAGCCAAGATTTTCCTGCTATATATTTTTGTTTTAGTAAAAAAGTTTTTAACTGCTTTTTAAAAGACCAAAAATTATTGTTAAGCATACATTAGCATAGCTGAGATGACTGAGAAAATATGCGTGAAACACTTTGATTACTGCAGTGGAAGGAAACTGGTCTGCAATGTAAGAAATGCTTTTGATGTCCATAGCCAACCTTTTCACTATGACATTTATTTGTGCTCTGAATTGTAACTTTGACTCAAAAGTAACTCCTAAATATCTAAAAGTGTCAACAGCCTTAACGCAGTCAGTATTGATAGTAAGAGTAATTTATTGTGTTTAGAGCTTTACTAGAAAGTTGAATTATGCAAAATTCGGCTTTTTTACGTTAATAGTAAATTTATGCATACTAAAATACGTAACAACATAATACAATTAAATTCAATAATTTTTACTGCTGTATCAATCGATCTATGGCTACTAAAAATAGAGGTATTATCGGCATATTGAATCAAATTCCAGTTTTTAACTTTACACATGTCATTAATGTATAAACTTAACAGCAGTGGTCATAAAATCGTTCCTTGGGGAACCCCATTCCTCATTTCTACCCAATTTGACAAACGTTATTAATTTTACTTTCCGGATAAAGTAAAGCTTGCCCACATTACTCTTATTTTTTAAAAAATGATCCTTAAATTGCCACTAATTATCGATAATCTTAATTACTTCTCCAATAAGCAAAATATTCGAAAGATCATTAAAACCAAATTTGGATTTCGCAAAAATTTCTCAACAGCTTGTGCACTACTAAATGCTACTGAAAATTGGAGAGCTTCACTCAATTCTAATAAATGTGTAGCTATAGTCTGCTTAGATCTCTCAAAATCCTTTGATTAGATGAATTCTAACATACTAATAGAAAAAACTATCTTACTTTGGAGTAACTCGTAGTAGTAAAAAAAATGTATAACTAGTTACCTCAATCAAAGATTCCAAAGAGTTAAATTAAATGATATTTTTTCGGAATGGCGACCGGTTTACAATGGCGTCCTTTAAGGAACGATTCTAGGTCCTCTTCTTTTTACTATTTATGTAAATAACATGCATTCTATAACTAATTGCATTTTAATTCAATATGCCGATGACACATGCACCTAGCAGTGGAATCTATACAATTGAATTGTAACAAATTTTCAAAATATTTTTGTATGCACAAGATGAATATTAATGAAGCTAAGACAAAATTTTGTATTTTGCAGCCCAATAAAAACAATTACGATGTTTCTGCAGTGACTTTAAATATAAATAATATTAATGTTCCTATTGTAGACACTTTCAAGTATCTCGGAGTAACTATTGACTCAAAGTGAAAATTCAACTCTCATATCAATTTAGTAGTTTGAAAATTAGCTAGAGGTATACAAAGTATGAAACTAATAATTAGGCAGTTATCACTATGTGCGATAATGCAATTCCTTCATGCTTTCATTATGAGTCAACATTTCATTTACTGAACTAAGCGATGTGCTTTATAAAAAACTTGAATGGACATTAAATATCTCAATGAAAAACTCATCGAAAATTAAGCATTACATTTCTAGGTCAATTCTTTTTACAATAAGCAACTCGTCATATTGAATACGTATCTTGTTGACAATATTCAAGCCAATCAGAAACCTACCAATCTTTTAATACGATTAATATACCGGGGTTTATAATAAACATAATTCAAGATCAAAGCTTTCTACATGTTAAGCATCAAAAAAGCGTTTTAAAAAAATCATTTATTAATGTCGCCATCCGAACCTGGAACTCGCTACCTAAAGCAAGGACGTTAATATATATTAACGTCCTTGCCTAAAGTAATTTAAAACATTGAAAATTAAAATCCTAAAATAGCATTTATAAATCTTCCTCAAGCAAAAATATATTTCTGGTACATCATGGCTAGGATAAAAATTTTATAACAATAACTATGCTATAACTCGGTATTAAAATAGTACTATAGTAATTTATCAGGGGCTTGGAAGATTTATTTTTGTAATTTATGTAATTTGTATATGCGTGCTTTGTGAATTTATTCAGATAGATTATCGGTTTTTTAATTGTGAACATTTATCAGAATAAAGAATCTCTTATCTGTTTGGTTTTGCATTCAGCAACATTCCGAATAAGTAACTTGTGTGGATGTTTGATGTCATTTTATGACATTATATCTGTAGTTCTAGGACATTCTGTTGGCAAAAACTCAATAAACTAGGCTATGCTTTTCTAGCTAAAACAAATGATTTAGTCAGAAGAATGTTAATTCTTTTACAAATTATTGATACTAGAAATAAGTGCTTAGACAAAATTTCTTCTGTCATGCGGAAACGTTTTTGAGTTGGAATGTCACAATATTTCTTAACCATCTCTCTAAGATACACTAGCAGCAGGGGGGAATGTTCTTGCGCCAGCCCAATGAATTGATCCTGCTCTCAAGCACGATTAAAATGCTCCTCACACTCCCACGGGTCCCTTAATAATACAGCCCCGAATCCTGCAAAACTCACAATAAATCACCCATGAACATAAAGCTTCAATTGCGGTATTTTTATCTATGCTGCATAGTATACTGTATTTTCTGTTAACTAAGAGTTCGTGCAAGTACGTGGGTAAATCAGGAATTGTAAGTCCAGCTGAACTAAATGCTACTTTAGGGGCTCTTTCTGAAGTTTGTATGGATTAATAAGATCTTGATATTTATATACATTTTTTGGAAGGGGAATTCTTCCAATACGATAGGAAATCAAAGTTTTCATCATAATGACATTCGGGGGATTTTGCATATGTAGCTTATATTCTGGCTGAGAGCAAGATAGTAAATCGTTTGTAATCAAACTGTCTTCACCTTCGGAGTTTGAATGAGAAAAATTATAAATCAATGGCATTTTCTTCGTTGGGTTAAGTAGGTTGAAATCTTAGTGATGAGGCCACATTGTATGAAAAATCTTGAAGATTTGATCAAATGATTTTATAGAATATCTCACACTCCCAGCTTAGAAATCTTTCCCGATCCCACGCAAGTGTTCCCGCAAAATTCTAAAAGGTGAGCATATTTTAGAACTGAAACTTGACTTGGAAAAAACATTGAGAGTGATTTTGATTGACAATAGGATTTCGTATTTTAAACTCCTCATTGTTTTCCAGAACTTTTTCAAATAAACCAATGCATTGGTTCGGTAATAATAATTCTGCTTTTCTGCATTTTTCTTTGAAATTCTGCCTTTTCCTGGTCTTACTAGCGAAATACAAATAAGGCCCTTACGTGTACTTTATTATTATTATTATTATTATTATTATTATTATTATTATTATTATTATTATATTATTATTATTATTATTATGTCAAATCAAAAACATGTTATGTATTTTATATAGAAATCTGGAGTAGCAAACTTAAACTTAGATTGTAATTCAAGTGGATTCTAATTTGACAATTCTAGAATTATTATATTGAATTGGATGAGATTGGGCAGAAAGTCTGTCCAATGGACAACGGACCGACTGTTTTTCGCCAGAAAGCAATGTATTTTAGAGTAGTTGTTGCTTCGGTGGGAATTAGACCGAACCATTATATGAACATTAGGTGTGGTAAGAATTTTGAATTTCGTTTATTTTAATTGATCTATTGCCGGATTCGGATGCGGATTTTAAATTAATAGATTATCAAATTTGGATTCAGATTCAAAGATAAATTTGGGGATAAAAAGTCAGTAATCAAAATATATAAATTTCAAAAAGCTGTTACTGGTTGCAAAAGTAAAATAGACTTTTTCACCAATTAAATTCAACATTAGCAACAACAGAACAGCTCCACTTAACGACAACATCAAAATCATATCCAGTTTTCAATTGAACTATTGCAATACATCATATTCGCGGGTAATATCCAATAATGAGCTTTGTATATCAAAATGCAAAAACTTAAATTAGCTCACATGACAACTATAATATGGCTAAAACAGCTAAATATAACATTGAATATAATGTTTTGTTTTTTAAACCAATTTGCTTAGCTGTAAAGAGCACACATTATGCTGTTAAAATTAACAGCATTTGCTGCTAACAGGGGCACAAAAATTGCCCCCAACCTTGTCCACTTAGTAAAAACCAGAAAGGTTCTAACTGTTAACGTGGAGAAAACAAAACCTTTTTCCTTAGCAAATAATATCGGATGATGGCGCTACACATTGGAAATCATTGTGCTGTCCCAAAATATAGAACTCACAGAGGTGCATTTCTTGATAACTTAAGACATAGAAGTAAACAAATCACGCATCATTGAAATGAAAATATGGTAATAGAGGCTGCTATTCGATTGTGGAGGACCTAGCAAAATATTTTTGCTTTAGAGACGATGCAGCTTCTAAATCTGTTATAAATCAAACTCATCACGCATTATATTAAGTCCAAGTTGTTTTTCTGCTCTGATTCAATTTTGTACTGCTCTAGCTGTTGTAAATTTCAGGGTTTTGTTCTCTAGGTCCTCCTTAGTGATCCTCCAAACATTCTCAATAGGTGAAAGCCCAGGAAAATTCATGGGCCACTGCAAAAATTGAACTTAAAAAAGTTTTTTCGATGTCGATAAGTGTAAGAAATAAAATCTTGTCGATAGAGGTTGTGCGTAGTAGAGAAGAAGCCTTCTAAGGTATCTTGTACATCTGGCTGTTGTAATGCCGTTTAGATAGAAACCCCGATAGCTCAATGCCCAACAATCCATGATTTTGGGTCAAAGCCTTTGAGCCACGTGGACGGAACTTGTCTGACAAGAACTCTGTAGAATCCTATTTCTTTGAAGATGAAGCTATTATATATATATATATACATATACATATATATATATATAAATATATATATATATATATATATATATATATATATATATGTATTTGCAGTTTGTAATTAATGCCGCATTTATATTAATCATTTATAATTTGTGGTTTTACTTGACATCCTCTAGTAGTGCTTCTAAAGTTTGGAACTACATATATGTGTTTACATTTTATTTAAGTTTGGCTTTCAAAAATATTTTTCAGATTCTTCAATATCACTCAATAATATCTACAGTGTGTGTGTGAGTGGTAAAATATAAATTTTTGTTATGGTATTTTATGTAAATCTATCATTATTTGAGCAATATTGAATCACCTATTTTATACATTCATACTAAAATTGTAATCCTGGCTCCAAGGTTCCCATCAATGTAAGACTTATTTCTAATATATGTATTTTTAAGTAATTTTTAATACTTAAGCTTGATGTTATTGCAAGTAGGATAAGGGACTGTCCATCATTGATGGAATGCAATGGGCACAGATTTAATTTGTTATAAGTAGAAAATATCACAAATACTCAATTAATATCATTTGATTATGGTAGGTGCACACTAGCCTGATGACATCAAAGATTCCTACGTTTTTGAAAATGATACTTTTAGATTGAGCCATTTAAAGTCCTCTAGTTAGATTTAAAATGTTCAAATTAATAAGGTTCATTAAATGCAGCAATTTCAATTTAAAAAGCTATTCATGTATTCTTACTCAGTTAGTGAAGTATTTCTAAAGTTGATGTAAAATCAAGTGGAACCCAAATCTTCATAAAATTCAGCAATCAGATTAATCAAAATCAATTTATTGTTTGTAAGCTATCATTCTGCCACATTCCAAAATTTTGTAAATACTTTTAACCAAATTTTTGATATTAAATAGCAATAAGCGTGGGCACTGTTAGTAGCGGAACAAGTATAACAACATTATGTAAAATTTTTATTGTGAACTTGCAGATGCAAGTATATATTGTAGTGCGCTATGAAACATACCTGCCAGTCCGCAACAACTTATGATGGTTGTTTATTAGTTCTGTGGTTGGCTTTCCCAATAGCATTTAAGGTGAAATTTGGAGAAATTTTGATATTTGGTTACAAAGACGTTAATTCTGGTTAATTTATTGATAAGGCATGTTTTGTGTTCAAAATTGAATAAAAAATTACTACAATAATTTTTTAGTTATTTTGTTTCCAAATGTTGTGAAAATGTTAACAATTTGTAGGTAATTCAGCGTAGTAATACCAAAATATTTCCATGGTGTACCTAAAATATAAATTTTAGTGATGGTATTTGATGTAAATATATCATTGTTTGAGCACTATTTAATTGGACCCGCCTATGTTCATTACCAAAATTACTTAGTCTTTTTAAGCAACTAAAATATTCTTGTATTGTACTATTCTGATAGAGAAGCAGCTAGTAAATTAATTAATGATTTAACACATTAAAAGGATTTCTCAATTTCATTTTGTAATTTGAAAGATTTAACAATAACGATGTGTTAAAGTCCTTGTAAAAAGTACGTTCTATTCCTACCTCTGAATTTAAAGAAATTCTACAAATACAACATCATTAGATAGGAAAATGAAAATGCACCCAATCAATGGTTTCTTCAGAGGAATATAAATTTTAGTCTAAAGTGAGATTTAGAGAAGATTATTCTTTCGAATTATGTATAACTTTATTTGTTTACCTTCAAAAATTCGCTTATTTGCTAAAAATATTAATGGTTTGTTTGAAGTTTCATTTCTCACCAAAAATGTTTTTATTGTGAGATGCAATGATTTTTACTTAATATCTTTGATGTAGATGAATTTATACTAAAGCTTCTGTTAAATGCGGGGAATGACTATATGTTGTCTTCACACAAGATAATGACATCATGAAAATTGCACTAAAAGTTTGAAATGACTATAACATAGAAATTGGACTAGGCTGTTGTTACCAAACACACACATGTGTTGATTTAATTGCAATTTTCTTTGATATCATGAAAGTCCTGGTTTGAAGTTTTCAATTCTACGTGTTTTTACGCTTCTCAAAAATTTAGCTTTCAAAGATATTTTTCAGATTCTGCAGTTTCATTCAAATATCTTTACAGAATGAACATTTTTGTCAACTTATGTTCTGTAGATATTTTAAAAACTATTAAATCACCTATTCAATAAATGTGAACCAAATACACCATTGCACTAAGGATAAGTAATGTTACCATTAAATTTTAAACATTTTCATGATAAAGTTCAAATTTGATCCATTTTGAGATATTAACAAAAATTGTTTTACTAAACATTAACGCTAAGTAAAACACTGCTGATAAGTCTTTGCAAGTGTGTACACCTCTTAGAAAGTGCATTTAAAGTTATTGACGCAATAGTTACCAACTAAATAATCTACAAATTTAAAAATTAATCAAAATTTTGTCAAGCTCACACTCATGATTCAATTGTTCATTTTCAAATGCCTTTCAGACAGCATCTGTTACCACATTAATTTAATTACCAAAAAGAAGATTTAAAAGACTATTCTACATTGCGTGAACACCCTAAGTTTCTAAATTTCTTAATTATTGCAGTTAGTTAGACTAATACCAACAAATGCAAATGCAAATATTTGAAATTAACTTATTGTGCCTCAATTGTTTAAGCAGTATCATGGTAATATAAAAACTTAGAATATAGACGTACATGTAGGCATGCATTCTATTATAACCATGCTCATTGATTTTAAAATTTTTCTGTATGTATTAAGGTAGCAAATGCAAATTTACAGTGCCATCTTTTGAATTAATTTGCAATATATGAAACTCTTACTTAGTGTAAGTGTTGCTTATCATTAAGCTTTATAGTTTTGTTTGCTCACAGTGTGTTTTAAAAAAAATTAAAAAATGGGCCATTTTCAGATAAATTTAAATTCATTTATGTAATTATTCAAATATTATATTTTACATAAATATTTAGCTATTTTTCACAGACCAGTAAATTAAAATGTTACACATTGTGACTTTTTTCTTTCCCAATCAATAAAAATTGATCTTAAGGAAATCTTCAAGACTTCTTCCGAAGACTAAACATAGTCTTTAGGAGCTCTTCAAGTATTCTTGTAGTTTCTTCAGACGTTCTTCACAGAGTCTTGTTGAAACACCCCTTTGCACTCTTCAAGTAGACTTCTGAAGAGCCTTGAAGAACCCTTGAAAAGTTCGTTAACATCAAAAAATGTTACTTTTCATTAAGTAATATAAATTTGGCGAAAAAATGCAGGTTACATATATTTACATATTGGTATTAAGACAGTGTAAAATATAGATTCAGAAATTAAATCAACATTGAATCAGCAAAAGCACATACATATATGTTATATAAACTGCAATCAGAAATTTGTATTTAAGAATGACCAACTCAATATAATAATAAACCAACAAAATTGCAGAAGAAATATGCATAAATAAGCTAAGACAAATATAGTAAACAAGGAAAAATATATCAACATGTATATATGTTTATATATATATATAAATACTAAAAATAACATGGCATACCGATATTCAATTAAGGCCATCGTCATCTAAAATTGAATTTGTTCCATGAAGCCACTTTGATTAAAATTTGAGGGTTTCTGTGCTGATGAATTAAAAGATTTGAGTTGAAACATGAGCTTTTCAAATGTAACTGTACACAAAATTATAAAATATTGCCTGATTAACATATGAACAATGATGACAAACTATTGAGAAGTCTAAACAAACGTCATATATATTATCAGTCGCTATATTTTAAAATTCAACAGCTTTAAAATAATAAATAGAATAATTAACAAAATAATACCACCAATCATATCATATATCCAATAATACATTTCACCAACCTCTGTAGAAATATCTTCATTGCTATAAACTAAACAATTGATTTATAATTTGGTATGCACAGATTAAATATTTATGTACGATATTGGTTTAAAGTTCATGTTTCAACATTTTTATTAGAATAGAAATGATGGCTTCTTTTTTACGAAATAGCGAACGTGGATTCTTTTCTTTTCACGAATGTAAAACAGAATTTACATAGGTATTAATATCATAATTCTCTTTTGCATCTAATGAAAATTCAAAATAGAATGTTGCGAACAAATTATTAGATTTGGAAATACATAAAAAGGCTAATCGGAGAGAAAAAATTAAACATCAGATATTACAACTAATTCTAAAATTTTATTATTATTATATAAAGTAGATAAATTACACGTGCTTGGGTTGATATTATACAATCCTTTAACAGCTAACATGAAACAATTTTTCACTTACTTTAGAATTCAAAAGTGGTTTTTAATCTTGTTATTTTTACATAGGAACCCTAACCCTAATCCCCCGCAGCTGCTCCCACCCTTCCCAAAATGTCGCATTGTTCTGCCAAAAATGCAAATAGTTATTAGGCTGAACACATGAACTACATATGTAAAATCTTGTTGCAATAATAAACAATATTAAGGCAATAAAAACTATGCACAATAATATCATCATAGTTATTTGTTGTAATAATATAATTAGCTAATATATGATATTACTGCATTCTAAGTAAATTAATATCTTCAATGCATTTTGTTGTCATTTGTCAAAAAAATCCGATAAATACTGGAGACTTGAAAATTATATTTTATATTATAAATATATTTCAATGTTCAATAATGAAATTTTGAGCCTTTATGAATTAATAATCAAGCCTAAGGCATTGTAAGTGACTTATGAAAGGGAAATGTCATCTCTTCTGCACGAATTGGACATAATTAACAGTGAATTGTTTGATATTGCTAGTCTTAAATCGCAGGGTTTAAATACTAATCTAAAAAAAACATTATTACGACTCTCATTATGAAAAAAAGAATGTTGCCTCGTATTTTTGTTGTTGCTTACGTGTAATGCGCGTAGTTTACTTATCATTTTCGCAATATTTGATATTAGAATTGCTCTAGACATAATGATGAGGGCTTGCATGTATTAGTAGCCAGTGCGCAGTAGTTGCTATCTAATATATATTACTAGTAATTATTATGTACTGCAAGTGTACAGTAGTAATAAATTACCAGTTTTCACCTATCATTGCTAGGCATAACAGCAGCGGTTTTTATCAAAATTGGGGTGATAAATTTTATTATAGCCTCATATAATGAGTGAGAAATTAAGGTACGTTCATTACAAATATTTATTGCTAAAGTGCGAAAACCAGTCTGGAAATTTAGTTGCTCTTATACATAAAGTCGAACATTTGTTAGTCATCCAGAAAAAAGATTTGTAGAATGCTAAACCATGATTATGTTGAAAAAATAGTTGTATGCAGCAGAATAGATGAATATAATTTATACAATTTAACTTTTAAATTGATCTCTGCAAGTTACTNTAATGATGAGGGCTTGCATGTATTAGTAGCCAGTGCGCAGTAGTTGCTATCTAATATATATTACTAGTAATTATTATGTAAGTGATTTCTAATAAATTATATAAGATTAATCACAAGTTTACACCTATCATTGGTAGGCATAACAGCAGCGGTTTTTATCAAAATTGGGGTGATAAATTTTATTATAGCCTCATATAATGAGTGAGAAATTAAGGTACGTTCATTACAAATATTTATTGCTAAAGTGCGAAAACCAGTCTGGAAATTTAGTTGCTCTTATACATAAAGTCGAACATTTGTTAGTCATCCAGAAGAAAGATTTGTAGAATGCTAAATCATGATTATGTTGAAAAAATAGTTGTATGCAGCAGAATAGATGAATATACAATTTAACTTTTAAATTGATCTCTGCAAGTTACTTGAGCATTAGAGCAAATGCCGACAAGAAAAGAAAAATCATATGCAAAAAGTTTTAAAATTTATAGATGTAGTCTGCATAGATGTAGTGATAACTGCATAATTAACCAAATTCGTAGAAAGCGGTCTATATTTAAGGACATTAGCACAGAAAACTTAAAACTCATTAAAAATTATTATCTATTATTAAACAACTTGCAAAGTATAAAAGTATATTTATGCAAGTCTATCGTTTTTAGTTTAGATCAAAATCCTTACATTAACCAACAGATATAAATTTCGAAATGGGATATTTCATTAAATCTACTAAGCACTGAGGATTTGTTGAGTAAAATATTTTAAAGACAATAGTGGAAATGTGTAATATTTATGATTAAGAATTTATGCAACACAGTCACGCTAGCTATAGATTTGTTTTACTAATCGTTAAATAAAATGTGGAAATAAATATAAATCGGGAGAACCAATCATCTGAAAATGAGTAAAATAGATTACTTTAGAGTTTAGAGATTTAAATCATAGTTTTTATGAAAAGATAATTTCGTTAGTATTAATGTCAATACTACCGTTTGCTGCCTTCGATTTTCTATAATTACACTAGTAACCCCTACTATTGAGCTGAAATTTCGGAACCACGATATATCCCCCAAATCTACTGATCGTATGTTCAGATGCAGATTCATTCCAAGACATGTAGTTTTGAGAATCATGGATAAGTCTGTAATATAATACTAAAAAACTGCATGTTGTATCAATTATATTTAAGGATTGGGAAAATTACTTAAAATTTGTAACCGTATAAAATATTTTGTAATTAAGTTGCAGAGTTGTTGAACTACTGAATGATTTTGTCAAGCATAGTATTAAACAGTTGAGTGCAGCATTATTTTTGGGGGAAAATTTGAAAATAAGTTACATTTCAAAGTTTAAAAAGTGACATATTTTTGCAATGCTTGAAATAATTTTATAATATTATTCCAAAATTGTGCTTCATTTTTTTTATAACTGACATTCAAGATGTACATAAATGTTTTGAAAAAGTAACCTAATTTCACTAATTGCACTACAAAATAATATACAATCAGATAGACTAACTCTGAAATAGTAATTTGAGGTTGAATACAATAAATATAAAGGTACATTTGATCAAAAATTGAGAAAATGAATTTGAAATTTATGGATAATGATTTTTACATGGGACTCATATGACCAAATTCTTTCTCGACTTTTTTTAATGGGTCTTGGAAATAGATATCAGCAATTCTAAGCACAGTATAGAATTTTCTGATAAATATAATGAATTTCAATTTGTTTGAATTTTTAAAAAAATTGGACTTTCAAAATAGTGGCCTATTGCAGTTAATTAGTGCACATATTTTTCAAGCATTAAATTTTTAACACCATTGTGACATTATTAAAGCAACAATTTCTAAAGTTTAAGTAAGTCATAACAAATATTTTACTGAAAAGCTAAAAGGAGTTACATATCAATAATTACAAATGTTTTGTGCCAAAATAGTTTATAACTAATATCCACTTAATATTATATCATTCTATAAAGTTTCTTGAATATCAATATTTTGAAAAAATATATTTATAAAGTATTCTTAAAACTGCTCATTTTCTGTGTAATGAGCTATTTTAATCTATTTTGTTTTAATATTTGGAATTTCAGTTATCAAATCATTTGGAACGCATTTCACCATGTCTAAATAAATATTATATTCATGGTGGAACCAACTTATTTCTCTAACTAAGCATTAAGAAATGAATTAATATGCTTTTTGCAAGCTGTTACATGGAAGGCTTTGCACGCTTTGCCTCTTTTAAACCGAAAATTTTTTATTTCATGTATTGTTCCAGAGCAAAATTTTCTTGTTCGGGGACAGGTGATAATAAATGGCATTTATATTAACTCTTTTGGTCTAGGTCATTTAGCAGTTTTTATAAATTTTAAAATTTTTTTTATTCTTATTTTTAAAATAATAAAATGCTGAATATTAATTGTAAGTTAATTTTTTGTATTTTTTTAATAAAGATTTAATAATTGAAAATTACAAATTACATTTCCTCATTAAAGTACTAAAGTGTGATGAAGTGATACCTGGTCAGTTTCAGCGGGTTCGTGTAAATTCAATTATAGTTCTATAGAAGTCAATGCCAATACAAATAATAAAGAATACTGGGAAATTTCATGTTAGAAAACTTCTTTTGAATAATTTCATCAATATAGGCTGTAAATAACATTGATATTATGTATGTGGTAAGTCACACATAATTTTTTTTTGATGA
>CABFPE010002370.1:0-14695 GCA_900660155.1 Hofstenia miamia
ATATGGGTCCCCTAAGTCTATCAGATAAAATATATATAACTTATATATATATATATATAACTTTTGCCAATGTTAATTATTAGTTACATGTAAATGATCAAATCAATAGCCAGCTAAACAGAGAAAAACTCCTATTCATATACCTAACATAGATGCAGGTTCATGGTTTGGATCAAAGCCCCTCAAGTCACTCCCAATGTGTTCCCAAACCACTACTAGTGTGTTCCCAAACCACTACTTCTGCATTTACCATTTAGCTTGACATTCTGTATAAATAATTAAACTGATCTAAAATCTAAAGATATGATTTTCAAAGAATTTACTTCAACAATTTCCAAAATGATTTCTCGCCTATTTATAGTTAACTTCCAAAAAGTACCTTTCATTCAAAATTAAAATTTGTATTGTCTGCCAAAATGGCTAAAAATAATGGAAGTGAATTCGCCCCCTTCATTTGGTCAAAATTCGATGACAAGTACTAATTTGCTATGTTATTACTTGGTTGCATTTACAAAGATAATCTGATAATTAAACTTAAATTATTTTTCTAATTAAAAATCATAATTTGATCTTGGTTTCAACTAATCATCTGATCTTCTTTCTTCATTAACAGCATTATGCTTTGGATTATGCTACATTTCTTCTCATAGTTCTTTTAACTGTTCATGAATTGGTTTTCCTTGAGTATATAGCTGATAAGGAGTTATCACTTCCTCAACATATACCCTTTCCTTGTTATTGTTTTTTAGTAATATTTCCTTTGTCTTTTTATAATCATCTCTTTCAACTATTGCTTTTGCTCCATTTTTCTTATTCACATAAGTCTTGTATTCATGTAAGAAAGTTTTGGTGATCTTCACATTTTTCAGTATTCTCCATCATGGGAGTACCATTGGAATAGACACTGTTTATGGTGGGGTGCATATGAGAATTTTGGTTCTTATTTGTCACTCTATCTCTCTATATTCTTCTGACATTATCAGCACTTTTACTTTCTTTTAGTGTTTCCCAGAATATTTGCGTTAAGCCTCTCCTCCTCATCCTCATTTAGATGTAGTTGTTCACTTCTAATTTTTACGTAATGCATTCTATGTCCACCACTAACGGATTGCATGGTTTTAGCATCTCTTCTAGTTTGGTTTTTGTGAACGCCTCTGTGAACATTAGTTTCATTGACACTACTGTTTGCTCCTCCTTCATGTACTGATAATTCCTAGAGCGAATTTCTTCTTTCTCCTTAGTTATTTTTATTTTGACTAAGAATCCCTCGTTGTCCATGTCAATCCATTCCATCGTGTGTTCTGGTGTTGAGGCTCCCCATTTCTCTATGTTTATCCTGTCTATTTGTTGCTGTGTCTTCAGTGATAGTATTAATTGTGTTCACATTAACAATTCTTCCTCTTCCAACATCTCTTTTTGTGTTTTTGTTGTCATCTTACAGACTTCAACTGGTTCTGTTATTCCTCCCCTTTGCATCATTTCTGCACTCTTAATGATTTTCACAAATGTACAGCAAGGGCTCTCTTTTTTGTATCTCTTCATGTCCAGTTTTTCATTGTATTTACAATTTCTTTGGTATCTACAATTTTTTGTTTGATGATTTTCTTTGTTGTTAACCAAGATTCTGTTTCAACCTGTCTTAGTCACATTTCAAATGTGGCACCCCACATGCATTTTCTCATGGGTTCATCAAATACTGTTATTTCTTCCAGTGCAATCCCCATTCTATTTGCTATGTCCACTGTTGACATTCTTCCTAGTGGGCTTTTGTTGACAATTAATCTACTGATGAACTTTTTGATTTCTTGCATAAGTTTTTTGATTTTGTTCAGGGATGTCAACTTCTCAACATGCCCTTTCAGCAACCAATTTTTCATTTGCATGTTTACTGGAGATAAAGCTATTTCATATTTCTTTGCCTTTGCTAACTTGTGTCGTCCTAATCTTGAAATTGGTAGCCTTAATTCCTGTTCCTGTGTTGTGAATATTGCTAGAATCCACACTGATGTTCTGAATCTGATCTCTGGGGCATTCTTTTCCTCAAATAGCATATTTTTGAAATCTTTCATTGAATTTAATTCATACACTCTGTTGATTTCCAAAAGTGCTTGCTCAACTGTCTTGTGGTATTTTCTTGATGGGGCCTCAATATGTATCTCTGGCCATTCTTCTTTCATCTTCTTTTGTAACTTCATTTCATTCCATATCTCTTGTATCCTCTTTATGTGTTTCTGCCTTTGTGTGATGCTGCACTTGATGAATAGCATATTCACTTTTTCTACGCCCTCTGTGTGTGTTGTCATCTCTATGGTTCTTACTTGTCTGCAATATGCTACCCAGTAATCGATTTGCAAATCTAGGCAATTTAATTCTGCAGCCTTTGATTCTGTCATTATTTTCTCCCATAGGAACACGTTTTCAACTTGTATTTGTAATTCTCTCAGGAACGATGGTAGTTCTTCAATCGTAGTTCTCCCAATGATTACTACTCTTATGCCCTGCACTCTTGCCATTCTTAACGTTTGATCTAACTGTTTCTCCAGATTTTTGTTGTATTCTTTCTCTTTTAGGATATGAATAATCATTAAGTTATCTTTGTTGATGTAAATTTCTGGTATTTTTGCGATTTGTTCTACATTTTCAGTGTTCCCATAAAGTAGGGGTGCAGGGTTTCCCCATCTATTTTTGACATCCTTTTCTCTCTATCTTTTGAGCACACTGTTCTTTCTGATGTGCTTTCAGAGGGGGCGTGTAGCTGTGTAATCCGTAGTGGTGTACTGGTGCTCAGCTCACAGTCAAGTGAGTCCATGCTGATGGTTTCCACTGATTCACCCTCAAATCAGCTCACAGTTGACGCATTGACCAGTTGTGGGTTCCATTGATAAGTCAGGCTCAAATTGCTTTCATATACACATGGTTGTTTGCCCACTTTCACCTTCCCCTGCAACTCCAATTGTCGCACTGCCCTTGAATCAGCAAGGTGAACTGGAAGGAAATTTGTGCTGCATTTCACCAGTTCTCTGTGTGCCCTTTAATCAGCACTGCAGATCTCCAGTGGGAGAGGCATTATGTCTTTTTGTTTCCCTGCCCTTGAATCAGCATTGGGTACTACTCAAATGCCTTCTCACTTTGTGCCTTTGATTAGTCATAGGTTGTTTCTCATCCCTTCTGTCTTCTGTTGGACATCTGGTTTCAGATTTCCTTCATATTCTCCTCTGTGGGTTTGACATTGTCATCTCCTCAGGTCTTTGGGTTCAGTGCACTCTCTTCCTCAATGGCTGCTGCATCTTGTTCAATTTTCCTAAATTCAGACAGTAAATTTATATCCCATATTTCAGGGTCATATATATATTTATCTCTTGCTGCACGCCTTGGCAGCACTCTTTTTTGTATATTTTCATTGCTGATATTTGCTTTGAATTCTTTGTTGAAGCCTTCCTCCAGCAGACAATCTAATTCACTTGTATTGTATACAATCTCATTATTGTTAATGCATCTTATTTTAAACTCAGCATTTTCATCCAATATTGATTCTTCAATATCTGCCTTTGCACATTTTAGGTTCTGGAAATGCAGTAATCTATGATTATTTAACATTTACTCATTATTTGGCAATACTTGTGTTATTTTATATGGACCTGACCAAACTGTTTTTAATTTTCGGACCTGGTTTGTGTCTGTTAATTTCATAGGTGTGAATGCATAAACTGTGTCGCCTATCTTATGTATGTGACTGTAAATTTTTTTATTGTAGTTGCTCTGTTGTCTCACAGCTGATTTCTTTGTGTTATGACACATCGTCTCATGTATCACTGTTATCTGATTCCTCAGTTGATCCACATATTGGTTGTCTATCTTTCCGTTATAGGCGAAGTATTGCATTCATAATGGTGTTGCTGCCTCTCTTCTGAACATGGCTTTAAATGGTGTTATCCTGGTTGTTGAATGTCCAGACATATTGTAAAAATACTCGATCATTTCAATTACTTCTCTCCATTTGCGACCCCCTATCCTTGAAGTTGTGACTCTAATTAGCTTTATCAAGGTTCTGTTCAGTCTCTCCACTGTGCCATTCGCCTGTGGATGTTATGCTGTTATTCTTTCACTCATTACTTCCAGTAAGCGTGTCATCTCTTGAAATAGGTTGCTTTCAAATTGTGGCCCCTTATCAGTGATTATCATCTCCATCAGCCCAAACTTCAGGATCCATTCTTTCATTACTATGTCAGTGGTTGTTTCAGCTGTTGTGTTCTTCATCGGGATTAACTTTGCGTATTTGGTGAAATTGTCCACCATCACTAGTAAGTACTGATATCCTTCCTCCTCTTTTTACAACATTTCCAGGTCTATGTGTACAATCTCATTGGGTTGTGTTGCTATGATCTTTTCTAGCGGTGCTCTCTGCATTGGAAAATGTTGTTTGTTATGAAGGAGAGATTTCATACATTTATTGATTATCTCTTCTGTTACCTTCCATATTGCTGTTGTGAAGATCCTTGCGTTAAACATGCTCTCCATTTGCATGATGCCTAGGTGACCCTTCTTGTGAATTTTCCTTACTAATTTGCATTTATAGTACTCCAGTATTGCAATCCTATTGGTTTGCCCTTCCATGTATAGGCGTCTGTTCCTGTTCTACTTCCATCTGTACCTCTTGTAATAGCTAGTGGTTAATTTTAATAGTTTCACACTTGGTTCCTGTAACTTCTTTATGATTTTGCTTAATATAACATTGTCTTTCTGTTTTTCTATAATTTCTGACTCTGATATCTCTTCCTTTATTGCCATTGGTAGCACTGCTTGTCCCTTTTTATTGACCTTCATTTCTGGCAGCCCCTGGTACTCTTTGTGTGGTACAAATTGAAACTGTTTCTTCTCTCTGTCTTCCTTGGTTGCATCTCTCTGATATTCAATGAGCATGCTCTAGAAGTCGGCGATGGTATGCAATGTTCCTCTTCACTGTTAGATATTGAAAGTGAATTGTTTAGGTATTCAATCCATCTCCACACTATTCCTGATTTGTCACCTGAAAATTTTTTGAGCCATGCCAATCCACTGTTGTCTGAATAGACCCTGAATTGCAAGCCTATTAGGAAGTGTATAAATTTCTTGATGCTCTCAATCAGCACCAGCATCTCTAATTTTGTTTGATTTCAACTGACTTAAGAACTGTATGGGAACCTCCCTGCCATCCTTTAGTTGTCCCAGCATTGCTCTGATCACTACCTTGCTGGCATCTCAGTCTAGTATAAATGATTTGTTGAAGTTGGGCATGTTCAATGATGGCAACTTTGCTAGTTCTTCTTTTATCTTATCTAGCTCCTCCTGCTCTTGCCATGTCCATATGAATGGCACTGACTTTCTCATCAGCTGCGTCATCTTGGCATTCTTCCCTGCACTGCTGGGGATAAAAGTCCCGTAATAATTGAAGAAACCCAATATTCTTTGGATGTCCTTCTTGTTGTTTGGTTTCTCTACTCTCCTGATCATGTCTCTTGCATTGTCCTTCATACATATCCGCCCTTTTTTGATTACTTGTCCTAGAAATATTATTTTCTCTTTTAAAATGTCGTATTTATTTCCATTAATTCTCAGTACCACTTTTTGTAGGATTGATAGTTTTTGTTCCATTTTCATGTCACTAGTCACGATGATGTCATTGATGTATGCATTTACGCTGTCCTTCATCTTGTGTTTCTTATTTTTCAGCACTTTCTATATATATCTTTGGAATGTTGTGGGTGTGTTATATAATCCAAATGCCATATATATCCATTTGTACAAGCCATAAGGAGTTATGAATACCATCTTTTCTATATCTTCCTCTTCCATTCTCACCTGCCAATACGCCTTGCATAGATCTAAAGTACTTGTGTTTGCTCGCCTCATATAGCATGTCCTCTATCCTGGGCAGCGGATATGAATCTTTTTTCATGACTTCATTCAGCTTCCAGAAGTCTATGCATAGCCTGTGTTTGTCTCCCTGCTTCACGAATACTGTTGGTGTGGCATATGGACTATCACTGGGTCATATTATTTTGTTGTCAATTAATTCATTGAGTATCCTGTTGTATTCATCCTTCATTTGCTCTGATACTCGCCTTGCTGGCAACTTTATCAGCTTGTTTGTTTTTGTAATGATCCTGTGTGTTTCACCTATCTCTTGTCCCACACTTATCTCTCCATAGTTGAATATCCATTTATGTCTCTCTAGCACCTCTCAAAGTTGTTGTAATTCTGCTCCGCACAAATGTTGGTATTCCTCCTCCAATAGTTCAGGAATCTTGTACTGGTCTTCTTCTTTGGCTTTCATCCCTCTGCCCTCGAGTCAGCTGTGGGGAGTACTTGCTACACTGATGGTTTTCATCCACTTGCCCTTGAGTCAGCAGTGTGGATTACCCCCTGTTTTTTTTTTGTAAGTCCTTGAGTAGACCATACAAACTACTATGCTCATTGATGTATTCCATTGCTTTCCAAATAGCTTTGATACTAGATTTGACATACTGTTTTCTTCACATTGATATTACAATTCATTGCATTTAGCATTGGGACCTTTCCTCTGCTGTTCTTTTTAGTGCACATGCTTGATGGAATCAACACTCTTTTTGAATTGATCCCTTTGTTGTTATAAATCATTATATCTGCTGTTATTGTTTCTTCTGTTTTTACTCCATGCATTCTCCATTGATTTGGTTGTAGCTTTATATCTTCCTCCATTTTGAAGACTATTGTTGATGGTTTTCCTCCATTTTGAAGACTATTGTTGATGGTTTTCCTTCTTGCTCTTTGATTTCAATTTCCTCTTCTCTTACTTTGATCATTCTACCAGCATAATTTATTACACATCTGTTATTCATCAGGAAATCATCCCTTAGTATCACCCCATAAATTAGTAAATTGTTATGGTTGTTGTATTACTACTTGTGTTGCTCAAAGGTTGTATTTGCTATTCTAATTGTTACTGCCTTGATCTTGCCTTTCATGTCTATGTACTCTCCAGATGAGTTAATTAGTCTCTTACTCAAACATTGCAAATCTTCTCATTTAAATCCCAATTTTGTTACACACTCATTTGTTATTATAGATGTTGCTGCTCCCATATCAATTGTTGCCTTTGTTAATATTCTATTTATTGTTATCATTATCATGTTAATGTTGTCAAAGTTCGTCATGATCATTATAGGTGCTTGGTTTTTTTGAGTCAGTGCTCTGACTAGTTTTCTGATTCTTCCATTGTTTGGGGGTTGTCTACTAATTCTGATTCAGATTCAATTATGTCCTCGTCATCATAATACGCCTCTTCCTCTCTGATCATTTTAATTTGCTTTCTACATTCATCCTTTCTGTGCTCTTTCCATCTGCAAGCATAGCACTTGTCTCTTCAATTTTCCATCCTTGTTTTTTATGTTGATGAACTTCTCCACCTTCTTTTCCTTGAACATTTTGGTGTTCCCTATTTGTGTTTTATAGCTATTTCACAATCCTGTCAGTTTCTCCTTATTCCATATTGCTTTCTCCTAGATGCAGACGTTATTCTCTATCATTGCCTGTATATTTACAGCTTTCCTGATCATCTTCTACAAATTATCATCTACGTCACACTTGATTTCAAATTGCTTATGGATGTTCTCTGGCATGCCCTTACAAATGTGAGATAAAAATAGTACTTTGAGTATGTATTTCCCCTCAAGCTAAATGTCAATAATCATTCTATCTGTTGGATATAGTTTTGGATATCATCTGTCTTTTGCATCTTTGTTGAATTTAATATGATTCAGTATTGATTTTTGAAGCTCTCATTTTTGTAGTAATCTATGAAATCTCCAATTAGCAATTTATAGTTTTGTTGTGTATCTGCTTCCAGGAGCAAGTAATGTTGAGAGGCCGCCCTGTTAGATATAGTGGGAACCTTGTGGCTGCTGCCATTTGGTTCACTTTCCTCTCTGCCATCATAATTTTGAACATTTGCAGCCAATCCATAAATGTCAGCTTATAGCTGTCCTCCTTCCCATTAATATCCTCTACCAGGCATTGTCACTGTTTATCTAATGTTACTGTATAACATTAGTTGTGTTATTGCAGGTAAGGATTTACTTTTTGCATACTGCTTGACTTGTTGCTTCTGTTAACTTATATAACCTGGAATTAACCATTCACTATTTAGGTGATGAAGCCATGCAGTAATCTTCATAATGATCTCTAATGGGCATCTGCCTGAAGCAGATCTCCACATCCAGTTTCACTATTCCATCCATTGCTTGAGTGCCACCTCTCAGCTCAATCAATACAGTTTATGTGTACCCTACTTTAGCTCAGTGTGTACTCAAGGCATGGCACAACTTGACTTAAACTCTATTTTGTGAAAGTGTTCTATCTATTTGCAACCTGACCTGTTACTAGTTGTTCATTGAATATTACATGTAGCCATTACCAAAAATATATTGGCTTGTTTAAATATATCTTGTTCAGACAACTTCCTAACTTACATTTATAATTTAGTACATGTATGGTCACTTTATCAGCCATTTATGAGTCATCAATTTAGATCTAAAATAGTATTAATATATTTCCCAGGTTTTGGTCATCAAACCTTTGGTTGACAATCAATTATTTTAATACATGTAGGAATGAAAATGCTAGTTGGCTAATCGAGAGAAAACCCCTATACCTAACTTATGTGCACTTTCATGATCCTAGAATTGGTCTCTGTGATGGATCCAGACCACTACTAAACACCGCACAATTAGCTTGACATTGTATTAAATATTCAAACACTTATCATAGAACAAAATAAGAATTCAAAATATCATTCTTTATCAAACTCTACAATGGTTTTCAATCTATTTATAGTATTTCCAAAAGAAGTACCTGTTGATTCAAATTTAAACTTCTGCCAAGATGGCGGCTAAAAATAATGGAAGTGACTTTGCCCCCTCATTTAGTCAAAAGTATTTTTATCAACAGACACTAATCTCTGTTTTTTGACACATGTTGTTTCTTACTTGCATAATACAAATAACTCTTAAATAATTCTAATTGATTTGATTACAATATTTTTATTCATCTTTTCTTCAATCTTAATCCCTTCTGCTCAATGTTTTGCAGCTTATTTGAGATTTATGTGGATGATGCTACATGCCCTCCTCAGCTTGCATTATTTTTAGCACAGCTCACTCTCTATGCACTAAAGCATCCGCCTTCTGAATTATTGATTCAGCCTGTTGATCTGCACATGTGGTTTTTTTTAATTCAGTTTGTTTGGTCATCTTAAGGACTGCCTCTTTTTCAGTTGTTACTGTGTTAGAATATTTTAGGAATCATGTTTCTTGAATGTCCTTTGCTATTGGTGTAATTTCTCAAAGTTCGTTGATCTTTTGTGAGAATATTTTTTAGTATTTATGGTACAATTGTATTCCTTTGATTCCTATCACCAATGTCATCTGTGCATTGGCTCTGCTTGTATGGGCTAGATTGTCCCTAATCTGATTGTCAGGATAGAAGAATATAAATACTTTTCATAGACTCTGGGTATTTACCACATCTTTGTAGAAGAAACTGATGTTGTCTCTCACTTCTTTTTCAGTTATACTATTAGGATCATTTTGTTGATCTGCATCATTGTAACAATTTCTACTCTCTTCATGACATCATAGTAGCAGTACTTTCTCTCCCAGATATCTGTCCATACAATATTGTTTACCCCAGAGAATAGCATTATTGCTCTTGGATTCTGTTCTTCTATTTCTTTTCTGAGATTCTGTAACTGTATGTTAATAGGTCTCCCTTGTGTGTAGAGTTGATCTGGCGTTATTGTGCCTTCAATGTAGACCCTCTCTCTATTGTCATTTCTTAGCATTATCTCCTTCAATCTTTTATAGTCATCTCACTCTACCATAGATTTTGCTTTTCTTTCTGTGTTCATGTATGACTTATATTCATGTAGGAATGTTTTTGCCACTTTAACCTCTTTCAGTAATCTCCATCATGGGAGGACCATTGTTATCACAATAGTTTCCAGCAGTGTGCAGATTAGAATCTTTGTTTCTATTTGCCTTTCAATGTGTGGGTATGGGCCTTCCATAGTTGGTGCTGTTGCTAAGCCTATCATTTCAGGGTAGTTCATTTTAGCTTCTGGGATAGTGTTCCAAAATGCTTGTGTTAATCCCCTTCAGCTTAATTTTATTCGTATTTCTTCTTTGATGTCTATTCTTGCTGTTATACATTCAACATCTACAGCTAGTTGATTGTATGGTTTCTGTAGCTCTTCCAATTCTGTTCATGTAAATGCTTCTGTAAACATAAGCTTCATTGTTGCCACCATTTGCTGCTCTCTAATATCTCTATATTTATTCTGTCAATTGTCTGCTGCATCTTAGGAGATAATAGTAATCTCGTGGATGTTAACAATTTTTCTTCTTCTATCATCTCTGCTTGGGATTTTGTCACAATTTCCCAGATCTCCACTGGTTCCATTCTCATTTCATCATTTTTGCGCTTTGCATGATTTTTGTGAATGTGCACCACAGGCTGTCTTTTTCATATCTTTCCATTTTGCAGTCAAGGGTTTTCTGCACATCCTTCTGTGCTAACATTTTTCTAATCTCATCTGTGCTTGCTAGTTTCTGTTTGATGATTTTCCCTGTTGTCAAACATGGTTGATGTTCCAGTTGTTTTATTTCTGTTTCAGATGTCACTCCCCACATATATTTTTTCATTGGTTCCCATTTTGTTAGCAATGCTTATCACTGATATTTTTCCCATCAGATTTTCATTCATTATCATTCAACTAAGTATCTTCTCCATCTTTTGTATTGGCTTTTCTGATCTATTTGGTGACTCCAGCTTGCTTGTGTGACCTTTTAGTAGCCAATTTTTCATTTGCTTGTTTATCAGAGCTATCACTATCTCATACTTTTAGCTTTTGCTAACTTATGGTGCATGTGTTGCAAGATCAGGAGTTTCAGTTGTGAATATTGCTAGTATCCATGCAGTTGTTCTATAACCTACCTCTGGTGAATTTTTCTCCTCAAACAATAACTGTTTGAAATCGTTTTTCATGTTGAGCTCATAGGATTTGTTCACCTCTGTTAGTGTGACATAATCTATCAAGACTATCATGATTGGTCAAAATGAGAGAAAAAGATAAAGGAAACAAAGACTAAAATTATTATTGATTATAATGATTCAAATGTAAATCATGATAGGATTGATTATTTTCACTTTGTAAATGTTTTGTGCAATATTAGATTTAAATTTATACTCGACGGTATTTGACAAAACAAAAGATGGTCAAACAGCGTAGCTCGATTAAAGCTGACGTTGCGTAAAATTAGCAGAAATATTAAAGCGAGGGAAAAACTGTCAACAAGAAAGATTAACAGGTACTTGTCGAGTATTTAGTTGTTTATCACCAAGTGCTATAAATATACTGAACATGATGTAATTAATGATGAGCAAATCTACTTTGGATTCATTTTCTCTTGTCAGGTTATTTTATATATTCTGATGGAAAGCTAAAACTGCTACGAGCTAGGGTAATTGTACGGTGGTTCCCACATCCGGTTAAAGGTATGCTGGAGCAGCCTCCTAATAGCTATTCCACAGCGGGGAGGGCGACAGCTGTAGTTACCTTGTGGGCTCTTAGGTTACGGATAGGTATAGGAGTTTTTTACTGTTATAGCTTTCCTTATCGTCATTGCTTGTCTGATAGTATTATCGCAGCCTCTAGGTCTTACATGTTATTTATTCTATTGATGAACCCCGATGATTTACTACATTTCTTATATTACATGATGATTGACGATTCAACAGCAATTACAATTAGATGGTTATTACATATAGATCTATATATTCTATTACATATTGGTTATTACATAGTCATTACATGTTGCTCGATGTTTTCTAAGGTAGACCTCTGGCCGACCTTCTGTTACCGTTTTCTGCCGACTGCATTGGTTGTTTACATGTATCAAGGGCTATTATATATCTTTATATATGTAAGGTTATTACATGTAGGGCTTCATAACAAGCTATTACAGCAGCAAGGTTGCAACACTTCGTTTATTGCATTAGTTCGTAATAACAAAAACAATCAATGCACTAAATTCTTAAGTAGTTGTCACTTCCATTACACTGAGTTCGCTATCCACAGCACCATTCCATTATTGTTCTCCAGATCACATTGGCAGTTACATTGGTAGTATGCAGCTGGTGGATTGGTCCTGGATATGCACGTCTACTTCTAAGTGTCGATCCTGTCTTCCAACATCTCTGCTTTATCTAAATAAGTTGAGTGAGTTAAGTAGCTACAAAGGCTCTTACATATTAAATTAGTTTAATAAACCACGCACTTATCATAAAGGAGAGAAATTGGAAAAGTGTCAACTACGCTTTGTGTCTTAATCTAAGAAAAGTAATAGTTTTCTTTAAACCATGTCATCACGGCGAGTTGGCATGATTCTACATGGCGACTATTTCTCTTAGTTTGTTGATTTTCTGTGAAAAGATTGTGACATAATCCATCATTCTATCATGATTGGTCAAGATGAGAGGAAAAGGATAAGGAAACAAAGACTAAATTTATTATTGATTATAATGATTAAATTGTAAATCATGATAGGATTGATTATTTTCACTTTGTAAATGTTTTGTGCAATTATACTTAAAATTATACTCGACGGTATTTTGACAAAACAAAAGATGATCAAACAGCATAGTCGAATTAAAGCTGACGTTGCGTAAAATTAGCAGAAATATTAAAGCGAGGGAAAAACTGTCAACAAGAAAGATTAACAGGTACTTGTCGAGTATTTAGTTGTTTATCACCAAGTGCTATAAATATAATGAATCTGATGTAATTAATGATGAGCAAATCTACTTTGGATTCATTTTCTTTTGTCAGGTTATTTTATATATTCTGATGGAAAGCTAAACGTCTACGAGCTAGGGTAATTGTATGGTGGTTCCCACATCCGGTTAAAGGTATGCTGGAGCAGCCTCCTAATAGCTATAGCAGTTTTTGCCGTTATAGCTTTCCTAATCGTCATTGCTTGTCCGATAGAGTTACTGCGACCTATGAGTCTTACATGTTGATTATATTACTGATGAACTCGATTTATTTGTCACTATCTTCACAACGTTCTAAGACGATTGATGATTTAATAGTGGTTATACTTAGATAGTTATTACGATTGTATTTCTATATCCTATTACACATAGTTTATTTAATAGTCATTACATGTTGCTCAATGTTTTATATGGTAGACCTCTGGCCGACTTATTGTTACTGTTTTCTGCTGACTGCATTGATTGTTTACATGTATCCAGGGCTGTTATATATTTCTATATATGTAGGGTTATTAAATGTAGGGACTCATAATAAGCTATTACAGCCGAACGGTTGCACCACTTTGTTTATTGCACTAGTTCGTAATAACAAAAACAATCAATGCACTAAATTACTAAATAGTTGCCATTCCATTTCCGATATTGTTATTGCAGCCTGTAGGTTTTACATGTTAACCATTTTACCGATGAATTCAAGTTATTTATTACATTCATTATATTACATGCTGATTGCTGGCTTAATAGTAGTTACATTCAAATGGTTATTACGATGGTATTTTGATATTCTATTACTCAGAGTTTATTTGATAGTTATTCCATGTTGCTCAATGTTTCATGCATTAGACCTTTGGCTGACTCCTAGCTATAGTTTTCTGCTGACTGCGTTGATTGTTTACATGTATCAAGGGCTATTAGATATTAATTTATATGTAGGGTTATTACATGTAGGGCCTCATAATAAGCTAGTTCAGCCGCAAGGTTGCACAACTTCATTCATTGCAATAGTTCGTAATAACAAAAACAATCAATGCACTAAATTACTAAATAGTTGCCAATCCCATTACACTGAGTTTGCTATTGATATTACCATTCTATTGTTCTCTATTTCACCTTCACAGTTCCATTGGTAAGATGTGGCTGGCGAGTGCATTCACGGAAGTGCACGTCTCCTCTTGAGTGTTGATCCTGTCTTCCAGACTCTCTGCTTTATCTAAATAAGTTGAGTTAATTAAGTAGCTACAAAGGCTCTTGCATATTAAATTAGTTTAATGAATCACACACTTATTACAAAGGAGAGAAAACGGAAAAGTGTCAACTCAAATTCGCGGTTAATCTAAGAAAAGTAATAGCTTTCTCTAAATAACACCCTCATATTGAGTTGGCATGATTCTAAATGGCGACCGTGACAGGCGCTTAAAGAGCGTGCACCAAGGAGAGAAAACAGATGGCGTAATAGTTAATGAAAGTGTATGGAGAGTTACGAACAAGAATTATACTACGAACTTATGAGTGGGTCAAGATAGTTGTTTCTTCTCGCTCAAAATGAAGAAGAAAACAAGCAAGAAGATGATTAGAACCAGGAGTACAAATACTGGTGAGGGATCCCAAATACAATTGCCATTAGTAATTATTAAAATGGTAAATTCAAGAAAAAAGCAAAGAACTAAAGCTAAAACTCAAAGGACACCACCCCAAAACCAAACAACCCCAGCAGTTGTTAACACATCCCCTGAAAGTCAAAATTCCCCAACAGAGATGGTATTGCAAGAAGATGAAGGTACAGCAATGTCGATAACCAAACTAAGAAAAATAATACAGGATAATAATAACGAACGGCATGAACTAATGT
>CABFPE010002373.1:0-14641 GCA_900660155.1 Hofstenia miamia
TGATGAACAATAAATTCTTTGGAGTTTATTTTATTTTCATTCTACATTTATCTGGTTTGATTATTTAATAAAATGTGCAGCTAGGCAAGTCGTGTCGAGTAGTGGCTGGATTCCATCATGGGATCGATTCGAAGGGTCCTTGTGCCAGTCACGAAACCGCACTTATGTTACGGTTAGGAGTTTTTCGATTCTTGCCTAGTCTGACTATCGATCTATACATGTACGAAATACTTAATGCTTGAAACGACTGGATAGTCGAACCCTAGGAATATATAAATATTCTTAATAGTAGGAGACTCGACTATAATCGACCTAATAAATGACCTCACATGTATTACTATTAAATGTAAGTATAGGAAACTGCAATCATATTAGTTAAATTATAAAGCCAGTAGTTTTACGGTAATGGCTACCTGAATATTATTTAAATGCAGTTAGTGTCAATGCCCGGTTGCTTTACTTGAACAAATCAACAAACACCTTACAAAAATTGAGTTTAAGTCAGTTACAACTTGACATGAGTGCACGCACTGAGCTAAGGTAAGGTATACATAATTAGTTCCTTTTGAGCTGAGATGGTGCAGTGGATTAAGTCATCATTCATGAAGGAGAGGAAACGTGTTGCAGAGATCAGCGTCAGGCAGTAGCCCACAGGAGAACTGAAGAGGAAACGTCACATGGCTCGATCACCTAAACAGTGATAATTATTTGATTAACTTAACTAGTTACACAAAGAGGAAAAGTTTGGCGGTTCAATAACTTAGTAACTCCTCACCCGCAATTTACTGAGTGATAATTATTAGCAATAATACACGGCGCAAATAAGCCAGGTGGAGGATGTTACAGTAGAATTAAAGAAAACCGAAATAAAAACAATAGAAAATGTCACAGTGGAAAAACCACATGAATTAAATTCCACGATGCCACAAAAGGAGATACCAATACAAGACTACAAAAATGTGGAAACTGAAGATGAGTTTATAAGAAAATTGGTAGACAATGTAACAAAACAAGTTAAGGAAAATGTGGAGAAACCGATTGAAAGAAAACCGGTGTTTCAAGATACAATATTGTCAGAAGGTGAAGACAATGAGACATCAACATGTTAAGCGATATTGTCTAAATTTACAGGCAGAGTGGATAATTACTCACCTACATTTAACGAGTGGCTGGAAATATTCGAAATGAGTATGAAGGAAAGAAAAGTCACACAAAATAGAGCAGCAGTGAGATTTCCATTATATTTAAGCGGAGCAGCATATCAACACTATTTAGTGTTAGACTCGGAAACAAAGATGAATTACAAAAAATTGATAGGAGAGTATCGACAATACTACGATGATGAAAGCTTTAAAAGCCAGTATAGGATGCTATTAAACGGAATAAAAATGAACAGTAAAGACGATTTAAGAAATTATATGTCTCAAGTGGAGCAATTGCTAAAACTCAGTTCCAGAGAAAGTAGTTACTCTAAATATGATTTATTTGCACACATCTGTAAAGGGCTGCCAGAAGCAATACGGACGCAATTCCAAATTAAATGCGACGCAGATGATGCACTGGATAAAATGATTAGGAAAGGATTGGCGATACAAATCACAATGGAGAGTAACGCAAGAATTAGTGAGAAATCCACAATTACGAAACAAATAGTTAATCAAACAATACCGATGGTGAATAAACCAACAGGTAAAACTATAGTAAAGAAATCTGGTGAGGAACTAGTGAAAATAAAATTAAAAGATGGAACTATAAAGCAAATAAAACGAAAAGATTTGAAATGTCAAGCCTGTGGAAACAAGGGACATATGAAAAAATACTGTAAGAAACAAATAAACTGGATAGAAGAGGAAGATGTGGATTTCGACAAAGAAGACCTCATAGAAAATGAGGAGGAACAAGAAGAAGAAGAGGAAATGGAATCGGCAGAAGTAGAAAATTTAAATTAAAGGGAGCGCCATCTCTGTAAAGGATTGCCAGAGGCAATACGGACGCAATTTCAAATTAAATGTGATGCAGATGATGTGTTGGATAAAATGATTAGAAAAGGATTGGCGATACAAATCACAATGGAGAGTAACGCAAGAATTAGTGAGAAATCGACAATTACGAAACAAATACTTAATTGAACAATACTGATGGTGAATAAACCAACAGGTAAAACTATAGTAAAGAAATCTGGTGAGGAATTAGTGAAAATAAAATTAAAAGATGGAACTATAAAGTACAAGGGACATACGAAAAAATACTGTAAGAGACAAATAAACTGGATAGAAGAGGAGGATGTGGATTTCGACGAAGAAGACCTCATAGAAAATGAGGAGGACCAAGAAGAAGAAGAGGAAATGGAATCGGCAGAAGTAGAAAATTTAAATTAAAGGGAGCGCCGTCTCTGAAAAACTGAGCACCCGTACTAATAGTGACCAATCTACTAAAAACAAATATGATAACGATTGTTATTAATGGAGTGATGGTAGAAGCAACAGTAGATACGGGAGCAGTAATATCCATAATAACAGATGAGTGTGTGAACAAAGTTGGATTTCAAAGAGAACAATTGAATAATGAAAAAAATAGATTAATAAATGCTTCTGGAGATATATTGACGTGAAAGGTAAGTTGGAAAATATACTGGTGAGAGTGGCAAACATGATGTTTCAACAAACTTTTATGGTAATTGACATAGAGAGGAACCAATTACCATATGAAGTAATATTGGGTAATGATTTTCTTACAAACAACAAGTGCATTATAAACTATAAGGATAGAATGATAACTGTACAAGAAGAGATAGTAATGACATACGAAGATTGTGATAATGATGACACAATAATATTCAAGTTGGCAGAAGATGTAAAGATTTTGCCAAATAATTGGAAAATGTGTGAAATCACAACAAGTGAAAAGATAAACGTGGAGGTAATGATATATGACCAAGTTGGTATAAATACAAAGAGGTTATTGATTCCTTTGAGTTTATGTATGATACGACCAAGCAAAAGTCCTTATGCGTCACCAACGGTGTTTGTAAAACAAGGCGAAAAGTATAGGCTTTGTATAGACTTCAGGAAATTAAACGATGTAACCAAAAAAGATGCTTATCCTTTACTGCAAATAGATGACATGATTTATGAAGCAACAAAAAATAAATACTTTACGTGTAGTGACTTATGCAAAGCCTACTGGCAAGTACCCATGGAGCCTAAGGACATCAAAAAACGGCATTTATAACTCCATACAGATTGTTCGAATGGATGTATATGGCATTTGGACTTTGTAATGCACCAGCAATGTTTCAACGATATGTAACAAAAGTGTTAAAACAAAAGAATAAAAAGTTGGAAGATGGAGTGTGCGCTTATATAGACGATATTGAAATTGAGAAATTGGATAGAACGTTAATGATTCTGTATAGTGCAGGACTAAGAGTGAATGGAAAAAAATGCGAGATTTTAAAAACTGAAGTAGTATTTTTGGGAAGAAGAATACGAAAAGGTGAGATTAAAATGAAGAACAATGCAAAGGAAATGATTCTAAATATTAAAAGCCCGAAAACAAAGAAGGACATACAGAGAATAATGGGATTCATCAACTATTATGGATAATTTATACCAAATATAGCTCAAAAAACAACTAGAATAACAGTGTTACTTAAAAAATCTAAACCATTCGAATGGACATGGAGAGAAGAGGAACAATTGGAAAACATAAAGGATGAACTCACTAAGATGCCGTCATTAAATACACCCGATTATGAAGAAGAATTCATATTAGACTGTGATGCGAGTAATGTTGCAATAGGGGCTTGTTTGGGACAAATGAAAAATCGAAGAGAAGTACCCATACAATTTTTTAGTCGACGATTAAGAACAAGTGAAGAAAATTATGGATCTACAAAATTAGAGATGTTAGCATTGGTAGAAAGTATAAAGAAATTTAGATACTTTTTAATTGGTCAAAAATTCAAAGTGTGAACAGACAATAGTGGACTGGCGTGGCTAAAAAAATTTTCGGGAGACAAGTCGTCAATTGTGTCGAGGTGGATAGAGTATCTAAACGAATTTAGATTTACAATCAAACATAGAAAGGGTACGCTACATAAAAATGCTGACTTCTGGACTGCGCTACCAGAATACCAAAGAGATGTAGAAAAGCAAGAAGGAGAGAAGAAGAAATTTGACTTCTTGCCACATAGCGAATACAGTGAATTACCAGACATCAATGCAGATAAAAAGGGTCAGGCGATAATGCCCATTACAATTAAAGAAGAAATCAACGAAAGTGAAATTGTTGAAAAACAGAAAACAGATTTGATAATGATGGAAATACGAAGAAAACTGGAAGACAGTAATGAACAAATAAGCAAAGAAGCAAGCAGCTATTTCCAGAGATACACATGGAAAATAAATAGAAACGGGTTACTATATGTACATGGAAAAACATTAAGAATAGCGATTCCGGAATACTACAAGAGGGAGTTGATAAGGAAAACACATGAAAAAGGACATATTGGAATAATCCAAACCAAACAAACATTTAACGCAAGATTTATAACGATTGGAGTTAGAAAAGTGGTAGAGGACGTTATTAATAAATGTACTACGTGCCTGTTAAATAATAAAAGTCACTTTCTGAGACAAATGGCGCCATTGGAAAAAATAATAGCAACTGCACCGAATCAGATAGTACATGTAGATCTGGAAAAATTGTCACAAGACGATGAAGGGTATCAATATATTTTGGTGATAGTAGACAACTTTACAAAGTATGCAAGAATGATCCCACTAGATTCTACGACAGCAAAAGTAGTGGCAGAAAAAATAATGAAAGAATGGATATTAAAATTTGGACCTATGGAAGTGATAATATCTGACAGAGGTGTGCAATTTGAAAGTAAATTGTTTGAGGAGATGGCAAAACTGTTGGAAATAATGACAGAGAAAACAACAGCTTATCACCCACAAGCAAATGGGGCTGTCAAATGCTTGAATAGAACAATGATTAAATTGATTAGAGTGTTAACATCAAGGATTGGCGGAAGAGATTGGAGAGAGGTAATAGAAATGGTAGAGTACTACTATAACACCTCAGTACATTCTACGACTGGGACAACACCGTTCAAAGCAATGTATGGCAGAGAGGCAGCAACACTGATATCTATGCAATACAGTAATTATTCGGACAAACCAGACAATGAATATATCAAGAAGATTAAAAATCAATTAACAGGAATTCATGAAGCAATGTGTCACAATACTAAAAAGTCTGCAATAAGACAGCAGAGAAATTTTAACAAGAAGATTTATGGAAAACCACACAAGAAGGGTGATAGGGTTTACGCATACACATTATTGAGAACATACGACGTAAACCAGGTAAGAAAATTAAAAACACAGTGGTCAGGGCCATTTGTCATTACACAAACATTACCGAATAATAATTATAAATTAAGTGATGGTAGAATTTTACACTTTCAAAATTTAAAAAGGGCGACAAAGGACATAGAACAAACTGAATTAAATAAAGATGCACAATTTAAATTTGTAGAGAATGATGATGGTATATATTGTGAAATGAATGATCTCGACAGTGTAGCAGAAGAAGAATTCCAAGAGGAATACAACCCTGTGCAGGAAGATGACAAAGTCGAGAGAAGAACAATGCCCCAGAGGGCTGTAAAAAATAAAAATAAATATGACCCAGAGATATGGGATTTAAATTTAGTAACTCCATTTAGATTAGATAATGAAAAGGACAAACAGCAGATCACTGTTGAAGAGCAGAAGGATCCGCAGGAAATCTCCAAAATCTGATCGTCATTTAAAGGGCGTGACGAGGAGAGAAAATTCTAGCAGCCATGGTCTTAGCACAAGGTCTCTGCAATCCGATTGTCAATTAATGAGCATGAGGATGGAGCAGTCTTCACCAGTGAATAGAAGAAGACAAGTGCGACAAAAATATCCGCAATCTGATTGTCATTTAAAGGGCATGAGGATGGAGAGACTAACACCAACGAATAAACAAAGAAGTGTACAAAGGAGATCTCTGCAATCCAATTGTCATTTAAAGGGCATGAGGATGGAGACAACACCAAAGAGATCACCCTCCACCAAATGTCATTTAAAGGGCAGGCGGATAAGAGAGGGCCATCATCAGGATACCGATCGTCATTTAAAGGGCGTGAGGTTGGATCAAAAATCTATCTCATCAATGGAACACTCCCCCAGATCCAGCGGAACTCGAAGTCAATTAAAGGACAGAGAGTGCAAAGCTACGAGAATAAGTCCTCAACTGCAATTAAAGGCAGCAGGTACTGAAGTCTGTGGTTGATACGTTGACCCGGACATTCAAGAAATCAGTGAAGACTCAGAAATTGATATTTCAGAACAACCGTCAACAAGTTCATTTACTACTCACAGTTCACAACCATTCTCACACAGACAATCGTGGACCACAACAAAATCGTCTAGATCAGAGGAGCGGGAAAGCAGAATGACGAAAATTGGGAAAGATAAAATCCACCCATACTTTATAGCAAACAGAAAAATACGCTATAGTTCGCAGGATAATTTGTCACCAGAGACAAAACGTTTCTTACAACAGAATTCAGTGACAAAAGAAACAGAGGCATCGGCGATCCCCATTGTAATTGACAAACAGAATAGACCAGTGTGCAATACAATCATATCATATTCTAGAGACATGAAAGAAACATTTAATTGGCCTTACTTCAAAAGCACAGTACATATAACGTTCAAAGAAAAATTCACATTGAAAGATGTCCAAAAGTTAATCAGAAATTAAAATAAGCTGATAGAGAAATGCGAACAGGTCAATTTAGACAAAGAAGACTTAACGATGGTATACTTCACTAAACAAGCGGAAATGGTATCAAAAAATTTTGAAGAACATATCGAAGAAGTGCTAAGAATGGCTAAACAATACAAGACAAAAGTGATAATAATAGTCAGAACGCAAGAAGGAGAAGAAGTACCAGAGTTCTTACAAAATTTGGAAGAAAAATTGGAAAACGTGTTTATAATGGAGAAAAGCAGAGAAGCGATCTCAGAAATGATTAATGTGGATTTGCAAATAAACAACATCACGCCAGCAGAGAGGATAATGGTTGAGCCAAAAATAGCAATCGATATGTATTATCAAGTAAAAACCATGGAGATGCTGGGAATAAAAGAAAACCTCAAAGAAACAGGAAATCTGTACGTAAAATGTAGCATGAACCAGACACCAGAACATCTAAGAAGTATCATGAATGTGTGGAGAGAAATGAAAACTGAGAAACCTGTACATGGAGAATGGCCAAAGATTGACATTGTATCGCCGATAAAGACGTATCACAAAACAGTCAAGATGGCGTTAATGGAAATTCGAAAGGCCTACGAGATGGAATCAAAAAGAAATTTCAGAAACATGATTTTCAAAGAGGTTAACGCACCACATGTAAGAGCACGGACATCAATATGGATTTTAAGTATAGCTTTAACGAACAATGAGAAGATAGTGTTACCGATAAGAAGAAAAGAATGGAAGGCTATGGCGAAAAATAAAAAGTATGAAATAGCAGTAGCACCTATACTGGTCAATGTGAAACAGTGGCTTTTACAGTACGTGGAGATATTGTCATTATCGCCAACTAAAAAAGTGCAACAAAAGTTCGAAAAATTTTATAAGCAGCTGCTCACTCAACAACACACGTTAGGTCCATGGCTAACAACATGCAATCTGATTAAGAAGATGTCCTGCGGAGATAGATATACTAAACAATGAAGCCAAGAAATTCATATGGGGTGCAACTTAGAATACGAAATTAAAATCCTTAAAGCAGCCACCATGGCTAACAACACATAATCTGATTAAGTGAGAGAGTGCTAGCACACTGGAAACTATCAAAGTAATTGAATGAAAAGAAGTTAACAAAATGATTACACAAGAGATGAGGAAGTACATTCGCGAGTATCCTCAGTGTGCATACACGAAAATTATTAAAAAGTCAGAAATAATGAGAAAAGAAGGAGAGAATCAACTGATAGAAATTATCGAGATGGTGAGTAAGTCACAAGAGGAAATGCGGATGGAAGAAGTCTTACTACAAACCAACACGATTGTATTAACCCTGGAGACTCAAAATGAAATCAATAAGATCAACATGGAGAAATAGAGCCTAGCAAGATATCATGGGTGGATACAGACGATGAATGCTTACTAGTGGAGATAACAGTTAGAAGAGAGAAAACGGACAACATAGTGCAAAGAATCTATGGCGAAGTTTACGAAAAAGAAATAAAATCAATGATAAAGATATTGTGTACTGAAGCATTTACAAAGCAAGAAATTAAAAAGATGCTACAACCGCAAAATCAATTGGCAGTTGACATAGAATGTATAACTTTGAAAATTTTTATAAAAGCTGAAACGGCGTCGAATCTAATGAAGCATGGTCTAACGAACATGTTTTGGGAAAACATTAAAACAAGTAAGAATAATTACCCTGCTACGTTTGGAATGGCAACTACATCCAAAATGGAAGGCTCATATGAAGAAATAGAGAAACATATGATGACAACATTACTAAAATGTACACTGCCACCAACTATCTCAGTTCTGATGTTATTACCTATATGGTGATTGAAAAACAAAAAGCTGGTGAAAGCATTATGGCATGAAGAAAATACTTATGTAAACAAATTAGAAGAAGTGGAGGAGATTGTCAGAGTGAACAATATAGGAAATCAAAAGACATATTGATACGGAATGATAACAAAGAAAGAGTGTAGATTGAAGGAGAAGTTTTTTGTTTTCTGACTTCTAGTATTTGGCAGTTGGTCATTTGTTTTTAAAGGATTTCCAAGAGTGAGTTTCACTAGTTTGGTAAGTGGTTAGGGTTTTCTTCAATAATGTTTAAAAAAATTTTCAGTTTTGTTATGGCACTGAGAAATGAGATTTCCATCTACAATCCAATCATAAAGGGTTCCATCTCTTCATTGTAGGGTTCAACATCTTCTTGGTTATAATAGATCCCTCTGACAGCAGGATAGTTACTTGTAAAACAATACTGGTATATGAAATTTTTTAAATCAGATTTCCCCTGACAGCAGTATAGTTAATTCTGAAACAATATGTGTTCTCAGAGTCCTGTGGTGGTCTCCATGTAGCATCAGTGAGAAGTCAGCATGCATCCCTACTATTATAACTTTTAGAAGAGTTGCATAAGACTAGAGCCCTACTTAGATTGAGAAGTAATAAAACCTAACTCTTGGGTGCAAGTGGTGTCCTTAGTGCTAAGTAAAATATCCTAAGCTCAGTGCATTACTCATCTTGTGCAATTTAGGTGAAAGCAATAATGATAAATTTCATTATGGATTAATAGCAGTAGAAGTGCCCTAATTGTATACCTAACCTAGTTAAAGGATGGCCATTAACCAGCTTGTCTTCCAAATGGGTGTCCTATAATAACACAGTTGAAAAATTAGAAACAAATTTTATAAAAAGTTACAGTCAACAGAAAATAGCTAAAATAAATTTACTGAGAATCATTTGATCCAACAATGAATAAATTGCACATATTTATACAAATGAAACTGGTGAAGGAATCAAACAATAGTACACTGTTGCAAACATGAATAAATAAAACTGGTTCTAAAAATAACCTTTTAAGCTAACAAAAATACTGAGTAATAATTTAATGGAAACAATTAACCTAAAATTGCACAGTTTACAAAGCAATTGAATTCATTAATGTCAAAATTAAAATACATAATTGATGCAGTTATACCACAATATTACTGCTATTCCTACCAACCAATAAATGTTACCTTCCTTGAATATATTGTGTTCAGAATTGAACTGACAATTTTTTCTTAAATTCTACTTTTCACAATGTACTTACAACTCAAGAGTTTGCTTCATCACAGTAGTAAAATACACTGTGCATCTCAACCTGCAAAACATTCAAATTTACAATATTTACAAATATTTAAAACAAAGATAAAAAATTTAATGGTGGCAAAGTGAACAGAAATGGATAAAACACACAAAGCTAGTCTAAACAGAAATACACATTAAATTGCTTATCATAAAAGAGGAAATTAAGCAAAAATGTGGACTTGACAATATCTAAAAAAGATTTAGGTTATAATAAAAGTAATATATGTAATAAGTGTTAAAAATTTGCAAACAATATCCTTTGGCAAGGCATGAATAATCTTCAAGCAATGGAAAATCAGGTGCTTTGGATTTTCTTTAGCTTAATTGCATAATCTAATCAATTGTTTTCAATTAGTAAAATGAATACCTTTTTATAACATGGTTTATCAGCACTATTGCTAAGGTCATCTGCAATTTGTAAGACGTTAGTAGGGTCAAATTTTTCATTAAAAATAACACCAGCACTTAAAGAATTTTTATGATTGATAAAATTAGGAAAGCTACTGTTACCATTTACAAAATTCACTTACAATTTCAGCATTTCCTTTAATCTAAGAATGCTTCATTATGTGTATTTAAAGGAAGTAAGAATTGTAATGTTGCACTCCATGCCTATTAAATTCCTTCTAAGATTATATGGCAGAGTAAAATAGTGATGTAAATGATGTCATTCCTAAATTAAAAAATTGCATTAATTATATTACTTTTAAAGTATATTTGTATATATTATATAACTGGAAGCTGAATACCAGTAATAATAATAATATGATTTTTAACATTTTTATAATACAAAAAAGTACAAAAATACCTTTTAAGGTTTAAAGTATAATTGTTTTCTACAATTGGTTGCAAAATAATATTACTTATTTACAGCCTTTATTCTTTGAATATCCACATAATTTATGTTCTTTGGTGATAATTCTAATTTAATTTTTTCTTAAATTCTTTAAAATGAGATTCTTTGTTAATTTCAGGTGATAACTTGTTCCATAGAACTATACAGTAATTGATAAAACAGATCTTCATGATTATTTTTCTAAATTCAAATTTTCTATAGCACTATGCTCTAACATTGAGTTTTGATGTAAGGTCTTTGTTTGATCAAATTTTGAAAAATATTTGTAGTGATTTTAGTTTTTGTAGGTAGTCTAATGAAAAAACATTGTATATTCTTCTGATATTTTTTAATTGCTTTTTTACTTATTATGGCTAAACTTTAATTAAACATTCTTTGAAACTTATTTTTTGATTGCTTAGGTAAGTTTTCAATACAAATGATGAATATAAATACTGAGGTAGAATATATGATTTCAATATCAATATTTTCCATTTAATTGGTATAAAGCTTTGTAACCTACAGAGTGTTTTCATCCCTTGAGCCATTATTAATAATTTCTTTAAATACTAGTATATTATAAAAAAATAATACCTAGGTATACAATTGTATTTTCTTCTTGAATGGTTTTATTGTTTATTTGTAGGCTTAGTTTCTCATTATTTGATTTGTTTATGAGGGTGAACATTGTTTTTTTAATATTTAGCTTTGTTTTGTTTTTATCAAAATATAAGATAGCTATATTTAATGCATTGTGTAAATCTTCATATTGATTGCATATAATAAAGTATCATCAGTATACTGTATGCCTTTTTTTTTATCAAATTTGATATTATTTAGATACATGTTAAATAACAGAGGTCTTAGTACTGAACCTTGTGGAATTCCATGGTTAATTATCATTGAATGAGATGTTTTTAATTTTTACATATTGCTGTTTGTTATTTAAATAAGATCTTGTTTAATTTATTGGTGATGCTTAAAAATTGTTTATTTGTTGTAGTTTATTTATTAGTATATTTTGATCAATTGAATTGAATGTCTTTGATAAATCTAGTGATAAGATGAATACAATTTCCATTTGTCAATATATTTTCTCCAATCATCTAAAACATTATATAAAGCATAATTTGTTGATAAATTATTCTAAACCCAAATTATACTGATCAAAATAAATTATATTTCTCAATATGTATATTTCAATATAAATTTCCATTTTTTGCTATGCTTATATTTTCAAATGGCAATTTTAAGAAATTGTGTAAATCTCTTTGCATTTGTTAGATACTTTGTTTCTATTATATTTTTGTCACTTTTATGTTTACATTATTTTATGTATGCTTTATGTTTTGTTTTAATCAATTGCTTTGTTTCATATGATAACTATTGTTTCAATTTAAGAAATTCATTTTAATTCTTATTTTTCTTAACTTATTTTAATGGACTTTGCTGTTAAAAAGACTGTTTAAATTTTTAGTAATCAATGACAATTTTTCATTAACAGTTTTCAAATTATAAAGTAATGTACAATCATCCACCAGTCAATTTAATGCCAGTATAAATCAATTTGTTTAATCATAGGCTACAGTAGCAGGAGGAGTTGTATCTTTTCTTTTAGCTGCTTGATAACTATGTTACATTATTTTGATGCAACTGATGTTAACATGAGATAACCAACTACTACTTAGGTAATCTTCAGAGCAGTTTTCAAGTGAGCATCTGCATTCAGACCCATTCAGCAAAAACCCAAATCAATCACCCATCTACTTTTTGATTACCAATGCCTTAGCTCATAGAGACATATTATCTGTTCCCTAATTAATGTGGTGCTAATAATATTCATGACACCATTGAACTTAGTTCTTTCATAATACATGATTTCCTAACCATTTGTCTGTGTTACAAGTAAATAAGTAACTGATAACAATAATCACAGCTACTTACATAAGCAGTAAAATTGAAAAGAATTGCAGCTCTCTTCAATTAGTAATTAATTCACAATCTATATAGTCTATTATCAGTCAATTATTGTCTACAATTTAGATCTAAAATAATATAAGGTTAATCCCTATGTTAACTAACCATTATTGATTTTATTGTACATGTAAATAAAAAATAATAGATAGCTAGCTAAGCATGAAATTAAAGAATTCTATTAATAAACCTATTTGCATTTTGCAATTGGGGACTCCAACCTAGAATCATTATTGCCATGGTATCCAGACTGAATATTTTGCTCTTCAAAAAAATTTTTGGTCTGATAAGAGGTATGATAAGTTACACCATCTTGTCGGAGTATCCAACCACCAGAATGTAGCCCATTTGCAATTAACTCTCCTATAATTTCAATATATTTTTCACTATTCATTGTCCCAAATTCACAGATTTTGAGGTAAGCCCCCCTGTAACTGAGAGTGCCCCAATCATAGCCCTTTAGAAAATAGACTTTGAAACTTGCTTCACCCTGGCTTGTTGAACCTGCTGAGTAATTGCAAATTTGATTGTAAGGGGTTACACAACACAGTTTTAACTAGACTTCATAAATGATCTCAAAAAACAGGGGCATGAAGGATCTGTTTGATGACATTGAACAATCAATGCAATCAATTGTTACAGGGAGGTCAAGGTGGCTTTCTGTCATCTTGTACTATGCTGAAGTGATGGATATTGTATTGGTAATTGAATCAGAAGTTTCCTCATTAAAGGGGCTAAAGCTGTGCATGGGAAACCAAAATTGCATTTACAATTGATGCAAGTCAGAGAGTATTTGAGCTTGGTTGTCCTCCCTAAAAAATTTAGAAGCAATGCCAAGCAATCAAAAATATGTAGAAAACATCAATATCTAAAATTACTGACTGAGTGTTGCAAGATGATTTGTGTCATTTGACTGGGTATTTAAGAAAGAGATTGACAGAATGCAAATTTTAAGTTGTGATTGAAATGGTAAAGCCAACAGTATCAAATTTCTGAATTACTTGCATCCAATATGTGCACCAACATCAGTAGAGAGCAAAACCTACTTCTCAAGGCTTAGAAAGCCTCTTCAACTAGACTTGGAAATATATATATATGCATTTTACTCAATTGCTCAAAAATAAAATATTGATGTATTTTGCAGGCTTGAATTTCAAAATTGATTGTATTTTGTATGTTTGAATTGAAGAATTGATGTATTTTGCAGACCTAAATTTAAAATTTGACTGTTGTTTGTATGTTTGAATTGAAAAATTGATGTATTTTGTAGGCTTGAATTTTAAAAATTTATTTTAATTTGTATGCTTGAATTGGAGAATTGATGTATTTTGCCGGGTTGAATTGAAATTTCCCAAAAGTTTACATTTTTTAATTTTAAGTCACGTTATGTGCATGATTGGATACTACAAATATTTAATAATAATAATAATAATATTATTATTATTATTATTAAGGAAATGATGAAGAAAGAAATTATTGAAAGAAGTAGGCTGCCAATTTCAAGAGGTGTTAAGAACTGCAAGTTAGCAGTAGTGATAGAAATAATCCCTAACCCAAAAGCTTATTTCTTTATTATTTTATAAATCTAAACCCTAACCCAAAATCCTATTTTGCTAACAAAATTTATGAAATTATTTTATATATATTTAATAAATAACAAAAGGGGCAAAACATCGGAGGGGCTAAACCACATGGGGCAAAAATACAATGAGGTAAAATTTCAAAGAAGCAAAACCACACTGGGGGCAAACCTGAAAGGGGTAAAACATTTGCATACCATTGAACAGGCTAAGCAAAGGGAAGAAGCGGCCGAAGCAGCAGAACAAGTGGGCGCAGAAACTGAAGCAGCAATCAAGGAAAAGATGAAGAAAACATAGGTGAGAGAACTAT
>CABFPE010002375.1:0-10272 GCA_900660155.1 Hofstenia miamia
TTCTTGGAGAGGGCGGCACATAAACTTGTGGCTTGACAAAGCCCCAACTCTCAACTGCATCTTCTGAATGTGAAGGGCGACCTGTTCGCTTACTTGGACACAAACGCCCATCTTTCACAAAATTTAGCATGCCATCTGACAATGGATTTCCTTTCAGGGGCTTCTTTTTCAAATTTCTTGCGAAATGCACACTGAACAGGCGCCCATGACTTAGTCCTTGCAAATTGGAGGATGCAAAATTCCTTTTCTTGTTGAGAGAACACTATCACTGCACCTGGAAAGGTAAGAATTAGTATGACTAAGAACTTGTTTACACAAGCTTTAAAATGGCATCAGTTTCATTTTTCTACCTGGAATAGTTCATGAGACATTTGAAACACCCTGTATAATATAAACGTGCAATAATATATTTTAAAGTTTTGTGAAGATCACTGACTAGCATTTAATACTTAGTTTTTGCCAATGTTATTTGGATAAATTAAACTACCCCATGCACTTGTAATAATTAATGTCTAACAAAGAGCACAGCAATGTTTACATCTGAACCATGGCAACTAGTAAACATGTTTAGAATTGAATAAATGTATACAAAGCAAAAAATTGATAGATCTTTGCAAAAGGTTTAAATTTTTTATCACCATGATTTGTCTATTTTTAATTAATATCAACTGAAGTGGTCAGTCTTTAGTAACAGTTATATTGAAAACTAGATAATATTCATCTTAATCTGCATTGGATGAGCAACTATGGCCAATATGAAGTTAAGGGGTAAATGCTATGATAAATTGGAAGGTTTTTTATCTCTACTATTAGTTGCAATTGTTGTTTATTTTGCATGTATTAATAATATTGGATGGATAGCCAAAATTAGTTTCACCAGATTCAAATTCTGATTAACCTAAGGGTATGACCTCTGAGTATAACATGTTATATTCTTTAATTGTAATAATTTCACTTTATTAAATATAGGAAATATTTTTTATTTAACTGTAAGGTTGCAGACTGAGTTACTGATATTGTCAACATTTTCATGATCATTAAGCACACCAGCAATTGGGTTGATTTGGAATGATTGGCTCAATCTTCACATCAGAGATTTGGCAACAGGTTTTGAACCTGGTCATTTGAGATGGAGTATCTAAAGAAAATATTTTAAATAATTGCTAATAAGCAATTGGATTTTACTAAATTACTAACATAAGATCATTCATCCAGTTATATGTTCACTTGTTATTTATTAATCAGAGAAAGGCTTGGTAGCTGATTCTACATTGAATATTACAGCAAAGCTAAACAAATATTTTCAAAAGCTTCAGAGAAATAAATTCAAAATGTATTCCATCAGCTAATGACAATGCAGGTATGCATAATCATATCAATCTTTTTTAAATAATGGCAAATGCTAAGCATCATCAAAGTTAAGATAAAACAAGATATTCTTTATTCCGTTAAATATTGACAATTAGACACTAGTAATTTATCAGAAAAAATATGCAAATATACATAAAATTATATAACACCAAAGAATAATTATACAATAAATCAACCTGGATAGAAATAAATTACTAATAAGAAATACAATATATACTGATTGCAAAATCATTATTGCAGAATTTGTATCCTAGCCATGATTGACCTGAGGTATGCTTTTGCATTTCTTCAGTCATCCTTATTTCTTCAGACCATGATTTTTTTTTTAAGTTTACAAATAACTTCTCTGTAATAATAAAATCACAGGACCTATACCATTTGCCCATTAGCCTTCCTTAGATACTTTAAAATTTATACATATAAAAATGCAATTCTACATTTGCCATAATGTTAATAAACATATTGTTACTGTTATTATTTCTCTCCCTAGGATATCAAAACACTTCTGTGAAATCTATTTGGCCTTTTGTTGCAATTCTCAATCCTGCTTTGTCTATGTGTTTATGTTTTTTACACAATTTACATTGTGTTAAACATCCTAGAAATTTACAGCTTCTATATTGCTGGCAGACATATTATTAGCCTGAAGTTTCATGCTTTTGGACAGTTCTGTATCAAGATCATTTTTGCACAAACCATTCATTTTGGACAACCACTTTACCAACACGCTGTTGTGTTTGTTTCCAATGAAATTTTGAGTGCACCACATCTCCTCCACCAGGAAATTTCCAATTCTTTATCTTTTTTAAGTCCTTCTTCAATTTTTCTGTTATGATCACTTCAACTTCTTGTCTAAGTGCCTTTGTGAATTATTATGTTGTGTTTCTATATCTCATCCATATTGCATACTTTCATTCATTACCATCTACAAATACTAATGTATTATTATTATTTGTGATGGTAATTATGTCTATTCTTACAAATATGTTGTAGACCTTGCTATACTCTTTTCTTATTTAAATTTCCAATCAAGTTCTGTTGTAGATTTCAGGAAAAATTCATCTTTGATTGATTGTTTAGTTTATTAAACTAATGGTCTGTGACTTCTCTTGCTACTTCTTTCAATTCACATCTCCTTGCTCAGACTCTTTAATTTTTCTTTTCTTCTCGCTGCTGTATAACTGCAAACCGCAGTTATCCCCATATTCTGAAGAGCTTTATGAGGTAGTTTCTAGTCAATTCCTATTTAATATCCCTGCTAAAATTGCCTACCTCTTGTGTATTACACAAATGCTGTTTTATCCTTCTTTGAATGGAATCAATCTCTGTGCATTGGGTTAAAATTCCTATTGTCCATGAAAATCCTAGCTTTATCAAACCAAGGACTGAGTGTTCTCACACTGACACTCTCACACTCCACTCTTTCACCATTGTTGATCACTAATTTTTTGTGATTATATTATATTATAATCAGAAATTTCAAAGTATGTTAGTTGAAAATGTGGCAATCAACTATATGCATATGCATAATCATACTAAGTAATGACAACAATATTTTAGATAACTTCTTTGAAGCCCATAAGTTCTAGTTCATCATCTTTACCACTTATAGCAAAAAACGAAGATGGTGATCCCATTTTGTTAAATTCCAGAAAAGTTCTATATGTTAGAAAGCAAGAATCTTCACTATATTTTCTAAATGAAGAACAAAGTCAAGTATGTAGCTTGTGATATGAAATAGTTGGTGTAAGGTTCAACTTATAGTGTGAATCATTGTGTAATAACTGAGAGATCTTTCATGAACTCAAATTCTACTAGTACCTTATTCAAATGTTATGAGAGTGAATTTGAATTATCTGAATTTCCTTAAATCTACTTTTAGTAATGCATTTACACTTGCAATAGATTGTATTCTTTTTGCAATGGTATTTTAATGAAATTTATTAAGCTGTCATTTTTTATATAAATTCATATATTTTGCAAGCAAATCTAAGTAACATTTTTGAAATATACATGTATTAAGTCATTGTAGTGTAATTTGTAAACATTAAATTTAATAATTTTACATAAAAATATCAAACATTAAGGAAAAATTACATTAGTAGTTTATTAAATATTGCAAAAAACTATCAACTTAGAAATATTAATTATAATTTGCAGTAATTGCAAGGAAGCTTATAATAAATGTTTTCCAATTTGAAGTATATTTCATATGTATGTATTTCAATAGTTATTTTTATTCAATCTAATTTGCTGATATTTGATGAGCTACACAGTTTCTTTGCAAAATGTTATTTCAATCACCTACTAGCTTAAGTAATTTTTTTTCAAAACTTTTTATAATCTTTTGAAATTTTTTCCCTGAAGTGTGACAATTGAATACTATATTATTCCAAAGCATTTGCGCTTTTCATTATTTCTTATGCAAATTCTATAAATTTAAGCCCAAAATTTAGTATTGCTTAGGGGAAATTCTTGAAAAATTTTTATGCAGCAATGCTATTTTGAATGATACAAATCGATTTTTCCATTTCAATTTGAAGTAATTTTCTTCTTTCTATATCTAATGATAAGCAACAACTATTATGAGTACCGGATTGACGACAGTATATGCATAAATATGAAATGTAATAATAGGGATATAGCACATATAAACTATTTTTTATTCAAATTAAAGTTTTTTAAAGTCACAAAATATGGTTTGTATATTGTAAAAGCAAATAACAAGTAGTCTGAATTAACAAAGTCTACAATAAATCTGTTATAAAAAATTCATGCAAACTTTTATATTTTAAGTAATTAGAAACTTAAAACTAGGAAAAAAATTTATCAAACCATTTTCAAATGAAGAAATTTTAGTATTACAGACTACTGAATATTTTTTGATACTTTATGAAACTTTTAGATTTTCCATAAATTCATATGTTATAATTTCTCATATTATTATTAATCGAAAGTTAATGAGAGTTATAAGAAAAATATTAAGGAATTAATATCGACCACTATGCTCTATTTTAATGCTTGCCAAAAGCTATTGAACGCATATTTAGTTGGATGGGATCAGTATACACTTTAGACTTGATAAAAAAACACAACTTGATCATAAACATCCAACATTAACTAGATGTATGACTACTTTTACTGGAGCCCAGATTATAATAAGTGGCAGCAAAGATTCATTTAAGAAGGAAAAAGATTTTATCAAAAGGCTAGCTGAAATTGTATATGACTACTGCGAGTGGTTATCAAAGTTATGTGCAGAATTAGACATTGGATCTGATTATTCTGTGCTCTACTATGAACCTGGTAATGAACAAGGTTATACACGCGAGCAGGTATTCTTAACATAATTACATAGAAGAATGCAGTAAACAGTTTGAAATTCCCGAATTTCGTGTTAAATTATGGTGCATTACAAAATTAATCATATAATTTATATTACTCCATGTTTATCTTATTATTAATACCTGATAAGAAATAGAGGGGTAAAGAAATGTGAAATCTAGTATCAATGATCTCAAATTTTTAATTTATAAGAGAATATCATTTACAAAGAATATCATTTAATAAGTTATTGTGAACCATTTTCTTTCATTTTCAAGATGCACAAACAAAGTTTATATATATATATATACATGCATATATATATATTTATATATATATATATATATATGTATGTATATATATCTATTGTGTGAAAACCGGTTAAATAAACTTTTTGAATATGAATCCAACTATGCATTTTATTTTTCCCTATCTCTAAAAAAATTAATAATTTTTACAAAGTTTTTCCATTTTAGATTAAATACTGTTCTACATGAAAATTATACTACGATAAACCTTCAGTTTTTTAAAGTGAATTTTGGATTGCAGAAAAAAATAAAAAATGTTGTTATGCTTAAAAATTCTTGTTTTAAGTTTTAATATGGAATGATAAAAAGCACATTATCTTTAATTTGGCATGAAATATTATATTAATTTATATATATAATTTTATTGAAATAATTTGTTTATGATTAAGATACACTAATCTGTTTCAATGAAATTTATAATAAATATTTGCAAATGTATAACTTTTATGCTGGATTGGATTTTAAAACTTGAAATTTTAACTAATTTAAATTTGTAATAGGTGTGCATGCAAATTAAAAAAATCAAAATTTCAGTATGAAATAAACTTTGTGAAAAGAGCAAAATAATTAATTTTATTTAATTTGGCAGGTATTTGATTTAAGAGAGTGTGTACATATTGCTCATAAGATAACTTCAATACGTCGAGCAAGATGGAATCGTAAAGAAATTTGAGGAATAATCTTTAAATTATTTATTGGAGACATCATTATTTAAATGAATACGTGACGTCGAATCTGAATTTTTGTATTTTTGAATATTGTTTTTGTGCATATTAAATGGAAATTCTTAAAAATTCAAATTGTTAGATAGTGTGAAGAATATTTAAATACACATGTACATTGAAAAATTAGATTGTGAGTTTATCTAAATAATTCAATTATTTTAAATTGAGCAGCATTGAAGCAGTAAGTGTGGAAACTGATTCACAGAAAATCTTGTGAAAATTTGGTAAAATAATTTTGTAAACACTTATTTAATAAAGCATACTATTCATAAATAACTTGTATGATGTGTTTTTTTTCAAATAAATTGAATCTATAACATTTAGTGCCCGTAAGGTTGAGCTAATTTCAATTTTGTAATTTAGCATTTTAGGACCTAGTAATTCAAGAAGTTGCAAAAGCATCAAGTAGATATACTAGTCTTCGATTTAGTTCAAAGGACGAGTTTACAAGATGGCGAAATAGTTTTAACGAAAAACTTCAATCTGCAAGTAATCATCCAAGACATCATGAAACTCTTCAATCCTTTCAATGGGCATGTGATCGCCTTTCAGATGGACTAAGAAATTAAAGGTTTGATGGCTTAATGAAATTTTCAGCTATGTATAATGTGGATGACTTTGTACTAGAATTATTTGTTGTGTTATGTTCTTGGAATATTGGAGTAAGAAATTGTCCAAAAATTTCCAAAAATTAATCAGTTATTTAACAAAGTTTCTACATTTTGGAAGAGCAGAACAAATCTACCTCGAAAGAGAAATCTGTCAATTACCTAATAAAAATAGTGTTTCGTGATTTTATGTGTATATAGAAATTTGTTTTTATTTTAATCCAGATTTAACTTATTTTATACAACACTGGCATACAACTAAGTTGAGGCACACCGGGAATATTAGAAAATTGGCTTAAATTGTTTTAATATACGAAATATTTGGGAAAGTGTGTTACATACCATTGGCAAGGTCTGCTTTAATATACTCTACGGTTGTAATTTGTGAGCTAACGAAGCTGAGGGTGCCGCTAATAGATTCACTTAAAACTATTTGTCTCTTTCCGAAAAATTATAAGGAATATATATATATATATATATATATATAAGTGAGTTTTAAAGGCAAAAACACATTAAAATTCCAAATTACCTACTTTAAATTAATGGTAGACATTTTGCATTTAAGCATTAATTCCATAAAGATGTAAGAAAAATTAGAGACTAATTGAAAGCCCTATTTCATATTCAGTCCAGAACCATAGCCATGGGGTTAAACGGGGATAACCCCCCTGTAAGGTCAGTCAATTCCTTTGGATAATAGAGCAAAACCAAACAGCAAGTAAAAATTTAGTTTATTTTAACTTTGTTCTTAATAGTGACTCAACTGCAACTTTAACATTTGAGAGCTTTCAGGAATTCACAATTGCAGGACAAGGTCCAAGAATATCTTTTAGAGAAACGAGTTTATATAGTTATTCAATTTAAATGGCTAACATCAAACCGCCGATATTCAACATTATTTAATTGTTTCGTGTTGAAATTCTCAATATTAATGTTCGTGTCATTGCCGCTACAAGCAACTAGCGTACTTTGTAGTAATACAGCCTTTATTCGGATGTGGTGGTAGACATGAAGTTTTCATTATCTGTTAATAAGATTAAAATTATTTTTAGTCACTCTCCATAAGCCACTGCAAATATTAGTAATTGAACTTTTTTGCAGCATACTAACTTACATAATCTGCATATGAATGCTAATCAAAGGCATACAGAAATATAAAATACACTAGTGCGTTTCCTATATGCAGCAGTATCAATTGCTTATGTACTTAATATATATATATAACTTGTCCTGTGTCATCCTGAAATATTAATGATAGCATTTGCTATAAATGCATAAATGTTCTAAGCATGATATTTGATGGTATTATAATTGTGTTTTTATTCAAAGCAGATATTCAAGTTGATGTTTCAAATGATTAACTAATTGAAGAGAATGATTACAATGGTTATAAACCATTGATATGCCTTAAATTTACTGATTTTCGTAATTTTTCTGCAACTTATCAACAAATCAGATCATTTTAAACTACTTCCATTATAAATCTGAATTTTATCTATTTGTGATTACAAACGTTACGTAATAATAATGAAGCAATTACCCTCTGCCTTCTAGAGTTTACAAATGAAATATTTAAAGGATCATAGATACAGTGATAAGGAATTTGTATTTTGAAATTTAATAAACTATTTATGTGCTTTCTTAAATATGCGGAAGAGGCAGTCGTATCCCTGTGAAGCGGGTTGACCCTATTCATGTGCACATTGGGATGAGCTCAAAACATTTTCCTCTAGGCTGTGTGCTGGATCATTGCAAAAATAAATGAAGTTCGGAATGCATTGTTTTGCCACAATTTTTACTCAATAATACATAAGTTTATATTTTAAGTAATTTCCACATATGTTATCACCTTGTTTGCAGCGTGTATTGAACAAACTACTTTAAGCTCTTAAACCTATATGGATTTTTTGTTTTTCTATACACTTTCTATTTTTTGGTGCAGGCTTTTGGTAATCTATTGATTATTTGATTGAAACTTGAGGACCAAAATGAAGCAATTGTAGATAGAGGGGCGGGCTGGTCTCTACCGATTTTTTAACACCTACATATGCTGTTGGGCAGGATCAATTTTTGAGGGAGTACGTGGACCTTAGAACAGCTTCTCCCTTTCACCCTTGCGAAATATGCTTGAATTCATATCTTTTATTCTCTGGATTACATAATTCATCTAGTGACAGATTAGAAAACTAGTGTAATGGAGCTAAATAGATTTAATATATTAATCGTATGATATAAATTATACAATAAAACATTAATAAAATAACATTTGCTATAAAAAATTTTGGAAATACTGATTAGATAAATTGCTTTTAAGTATAATCAATCCCTCTTGTTTAAATAAAATCTTCAGTATATAGCAAAAAAATTGTAAATACTATGACATAACTGACCATCATACTATATTTTAGTGTACTCAGATTAGAGAGCTTATATAGCAAAGAATAAAAAATATTAGCAAATCATTGATTTCAGGTTTGGTAATTTTTTATCATTGAATAGTGCAAACTCAATTATGTAAATTCTTGCAAACTATGTGATATTTGTGATATTACAAAATATCTGGATTATAACCACACTTACAATGATAGCTTGAAAATATCTTTTTGCACATATTTAAAAAAATAAATGAAAATTGTATTATATTTCTGTAATTAGAGAACTTTCAACAAGCACTACACTAAATATAACTATCATAAATTCATTAGAATATTGATTTTTCATTGCTTAATTACTAAATGATTGGTAATTTAATTAAAAATAATTACAATACATAACTAGTTAAATATCCTAATTATCAATAATGATTTAGGTGTGAAGGTTAATTTAGTTCAAATGCTTTTCTGCTATATTCTGCAATATTTGTAAATGCTTATATGAATAAATCTAGTCATTGTTTTTATTATTTGATAAGCATGCAGAATCAGTAGAAGTTGATATCATGCACAAACTTCATGATTTCAAAAAAATTTAACATTCCAAATTATACAAAATATGATTATTGTCAAAAAATTTGTAGTTGGTATTTAATTATTGAATTGAATAGATTCTCAACAGAACTCTTATGCAAAATTAATGCTGTAAAATAGAGTTATTATTTTAATCAATTTGTAATCAATATTTCAATTAATGAAGTGATATGAAATGCACAAATATACTCATAATCAAATATCCCAAATCCCAACATGAGAAATAAGTAAGGAACAATGTCTGGATACTATCTAAGATAAAAACTAAGATCAGAGAACAACAAGACAAACACTTCTTTGAAAACCTCACTCAAGCCCGAAATAAATGGCAGTTTATTAATAGGTTTTTAAATAAGGAAAAACCTTTTGATAGCACCATTCAAGAAATTAAGGTTAATAATAAAAGCATCACTAATAAAAATCTAATTGCTGAAGCAATGAACATAGCATTTAGAGAGTTAGGAACGTTTCGAGGTAAGAAGGAACCATTTATAAATAAGACTAGGCCATTACAGAACGTCTTCAACTTCAGTTACATCCATATGCAGGAGCTCATCAGTGTTGTAAGCAAACTTGATCCGAGTATTTCAAGCGGAAGTTGCAATGTGCCAGTATTCATCATCAAAAAATACATAAAGTATTTCGCAGAACAGCTTCTATTTGCTTTTAATAACGCAATCCATATTAATAGATATCCTGAATGTCTAAAAAGAGCAGACATCACCGCGATTTTTAAGAAAGGAGACCCTACAGATTGCATAAATTATAGGCCCATCTCTGTTACAAATCCTGTTTCAAAAATATTTGAGAGGCTTCTATGCAAACAAATAAATTCATACCTAAAGGAAAATAATGTGCTATGTTCAAATCAATTTGGTTTTAGACAAGGGCTAGGCACTATTGATGCTTTACTAGAGTTTACAGAAAATACACGTTATTTCCTCAACAATAACATATGTAGCAGTGTTGC
>CABFPE010002376.1:0-14574 GCA_900660155.1 Hofstenia miamia
GTGCTTGTTAACACCTTATTTGTTCACAAACTTGTTTTATTATATTAATTCGTTTACAGATTATGTTTTCATCAGATATTTTTCAAGTGTTTTTCCCTGAGATTTCTTTTCCATCTTTAAAGTGAAGCAATGATTGTTCTCTAGATTCACATGTTTGTCACTTCTATTATTACACACAACCTAAAACAAATGTATTTGTGGAAAATGATTCTATGGTAATGTATTAAATAATTTTTGGGTGTTGTTAATAACTGAATCAATTATCTGTTCACTTTTTCAAAAACGTATTAAAACAGTTATCCACAACCTAAAAACAAATGTATCCATGCAAAGCAATTCTATATGACATCATATTAATTAATCCACTGACTATTATTCATTTGTTTTTTCAAAACATATTTACTATTGTACGAATTTCATCATCTTTTCTTTGATAAAATAAATGTTTTCAGGCATTGTTATAACATTATTTCTTGTATGAATATCCTTCTGTTCAATAATTTATTTCCATGATGCATGCTTTTTCTATTATTATGTATAGCCTATGTATAGCTTACATTTTCATGTTTAATTTGTTTCAGCAAACTAATATTACATGCAAGGGCAAGGTGCACCTTACAACCACATCACAACTGCTAATATTTCCATGTTGTTGATTGTTTACATATGCAAGGCTTAATTCATTTTTCAGTAAACCAAAATTACTTGCAAAGACTACATAGTGTTTTTGTCACATTATCCACTGTTATTGAACATTAGGTTTGCTAACTAAATTTTTTTCCATAAATTTCAATTGATTACACAGCTGTTTTATTTGTTTTCACTAATCTTCAAAAGACCTCATTCTCATTTATCAAAATACACTATTTTCATTTTGTAAACAAATTAGACACATTTCCCAATGATTAATATAAAAATATAATTTGGGTTTTTTAAAAAATGTATACATTACATTCAAATTACATCATTTTGTTTTTTCAAAATATGTTATTCCCATTTACAAAAATTGCACATGGTTTTAATGATTTACTTTTCTTGGTTGTACACCACATAATCTGGTTAATTGCTATGATTAATTTACATGGTCAATTTCTTTACATGTTTTGTTATTATACACAGTATATCACAAGTCATTTTAGTCTGTGAACATACTATTGTTTACACACAGTACCTGGTTAATTTTGGTTTACTGTAACATAATCTAGTCATGTGTGGTTAAGAAGAGAGAAATGGAGGAAAGAACTAAGACTAAATGTTAATTAAATTTTGTTTGTACACACATGATTATTATTAGTTAATTATTTGTAAAATTATGAAGCAGTATTTTCATATTAGTTAAGATTAATTTGTCAGTATATTTGATAATTGGTAAAAGGCCAAAATCGCAAAAGCTAATCAATGATGACGTGCACATAGCAGCAAACAAAGGAAAATCAGAATCGAGAATTGTCAACAACTTAGATTAACAGGTACTAGCCAAATATTTGAATGTTTATGATTTTCAAGTATAAAAGTAGTGCAATTTATTATTTTGTGATGACATAAATTCATTGGATTTACTTTGCTTTCTTTTGTCAGGTTATTTTATTAATTAAAATTGAAAGCTAAAATACTCAAGCACTAGGGTATTCAAGACAGTGGTCCACAACTTCATTTAATGGGAGCTTCATAACAGCTTAGCACCAACATTAATTTGTTCGCCATTCCAATGGCTGTGCAGCTGGTAGCCAGTGCTTACCCAATGTGCTCTTAAGTTAGGTATAAGGATAGGGGTTTTTATTTGCTTTAGCTTTCCTATCAAACATTGTTTGTATTATTACATTAAGATCTTTCAGTTAGCCCTTGTAGGAAATCTCAAGCCTTGGTTGTATTATATTGTATTGATTTCATTACATGTAATTCTCAACAGACCAAACTACCGACTTTCCCTTTTTGTTATTATTGGTTGTTCACATGTACATTAGGTTATCATGTATTGATTTATATTTAAGGATATTACATTTAAGGAATTATAACAAGCTAATGCATCCCAGTTGCAAATTCTCTTTATGTCACAACTTCATTGATAACAAGAACAATCAATGCACTAAATTATTAAGTTATTACACACTGTCACTATCATTTCATGCACTGAGTTACTGGAGTTGCAGTTGGTGTTTCTCTTGAATTTCAAGTGTAAGCTGGATTTAATTGTTATACTGTGGTTCTTCAATTCCTCTTTGTGCTTTGCATCAGGTTGGGTTTATGACCCTGTACATTGTACCATCTATCTTGTGTCTTGTGACTAAAGTATTGTTGTTAGTTTAATAGTAGTTGGACAGATATTATCTTAAGTAATACATAACACAATGTTAGAGTAAAAGAAGAGAGATAGAATTTCGGAATCTGTCACCTACTGTACTACTCAAGGAGGGAAAATTGTTACAGCAGCTCCTAAATTAAGTTAAGCTTTAATATTTGGAAGGTTGTCAAGATTCTACAATACACCATGTTTTGTATTAACACAATGTAGACTAAGTTTAGTTTCTGACCTTGGTATAAAAATTTAATCCTTTGTGTGTTTAGTTTATTCCTTTGGTATTGTAGCATCTTCCAACATTAATCAGAAAAAAGCTGCAAACATCACAGAAGAGACTAAGATCAAAAGAAAGATAATTAAAAAATATTACAATCAATTAGTTGCTATGATTTCAGATTAATTTGTAAAATGCAACCAAGAATAAAATATGTGTCAATAAAAAGATAATTGTATCTGTCAATAAAAATACTTTTGACAAAATGATGCTTATGATATTTTATCACCGCCATCTTGGCAGAAGTTTGAAATTTAAATCAACAGGTACTTCTTTTGAAATACTATAAATACATTGAAACTTACTGTAAGCATTTGATAAGGAATTTTACTTAGAATTCTTATTTTTCATCTTATTAATGGTTTGATTATTTAATACAATGTCAAGCTAATCAAGCAGTGTTTAGTAGTGGTCTGGATACATCACAGGGAATGATTCAAGGGTCTCTGTGCCAGACCATGAAAGTGCACTTAAGTTAGGTGTAGGGGTTTTCTCTTGATTAGTTGACTAGCATTTCTCTTCTACATGTATTAAATAACTAACTCTCAACAAATGGTTGGATAACCAAACCTTAGGAATTATACTAATATTGTTTTAGATCTAAATTAGCAACCTATAATTGACTGATATAATGACCTTACATGTAGTAATTATAAATGTATTTTAGGAAGTTGTTCAATTAGAAATTGTTTAACTAAGACAATATATTTTGGTAATGGCTACATATAATATTGAATGAACAACTAGTAACAGTTTCTGGTTGCAAATAGATATAACACTTTCACACAACAGAGATTAAGTCAAGTTGTGTCATGTCTTGAGTAAGCACTGAGCTAATGTAGGGTACACATAAGCTATCTCAATTGAGCTGAGAAGTGGCACTCAAGCATTGGATGGAATGGTTGAATTGGATGTGGAGATCTGCTTCAGGCAGACGCCCATTGGAGATCATTGGATAAATTACTGCATGGCTTTGTCACCTAAATAGTGAATGGTTAATGCTAGGTTATGCAAGTTAACAGGAGCAACAAGTCAAAGGTATACAATGAGTAAATACTTACCTGAAATAACACGAATAAAGTTATACAGTAACAGTAGTTAAGTAGTGATAATGCCTGGTTGAGGATATTACATGGTAACTGTGACAGCCAAGAATAGCAACTCTAAAGAAGAAACATTCAGTGGAACTACCTGCAAACCAACAATAGAAACTACAGGTGAAAGTAGAAAAAGCAACAAACAGTTACACAACCAATCAATCAATAGAGAACCAGAAAGAAGAAATGACAAAAGGGAAAAAAGGAAGTGTGAAGAAAACTGCAACTAAAGGAGTAACTCCCAGGACTATACAATCATTGCCATATTTTGGTGGAAATTCAGCCACAGATACAGAATTACAATCCTTTAGTTCACCCCCAGAAACAAACCCCCAGATAAAAACCCACCAGATTTAATGGAAATGCTGAGGAAAAGCCAAGAAAATGAAGAACTCTTAAAACAACAAATAGAACTATTGCCTAAGAAAGTCAAGGAGATGGAACAAAAAACAAAACAATATTGACCAAAATCAGATTAAACATGGAAATGCGGCTAGACAAACAAAACAAATTATTCCAAAACAAGATTAAAATTCTTACTCACCAACTATCAGAGTCCAATAAAAGGTTTCCTAGAACAAAACCAACAAAACCAATTTATTCCCTTGCGTGTTTAGTTCATTCCTTTGGTATATAAATTTATTCCTTTGTGTGTTTTGTTTATTCCTTCTGTATATAAATTTATTCCTTTGTGCATCTAGTTTATTTCTTTGGTATATAAATTTATTCCTTTGTGTGTTTAGTTTATTCCTTTGGTATATAAATTTATTACTTTGTGTTTTTAGTTTCTTCCTTTGGTATATAAATTTATTCCTTTGTGTGATTAGTTTATTCCTTTAGTATATAAATTTATTCCTTTGTGTGTTTAGTTTATTCCTTTGGTATATAAATTTATTCCTTTGTGTGTTTAGTTTCAGCCTTTAGTATATTTGCTTTTTAAGGGATCATGTATACATGACATTCATTTTTTCTAAAAAAATCATGTGGTGCTTATAAGGTTACATCATAAATTTTCATGTAATAAATATAATGTTCTTTATTGGACATCTTATAAATGTTTTAATACTACTGTAAAACCTTGCAATTGTTTATTTCATACAAATAATTTGTGTTGCATTCTGTGCATTGAAGTTGTCACTATTGCTGCTATTAAATGTCATGTGGCAAAAAATATTCAGTCATGCTCTTTCTCAACTATAATTGAAAGTTTATAACTCAAAATAAACTCCATATATTTAATGTGATTCTTTGTTTTTCTATTTTATTTGACAACTTTCTATTCAGGATTGTGTTTTACATTTTGTTTCACAATGTAATGAAAATTGCTTACTACACATTTTATGTTTTTTCAAAAATGAGATATAAAATATTTGTGACTCATAGTTTTGCATCAACCTGTTTCTGTCAATCATTTGTTCTAACTTCCATATATGGAAATTTTCTGGTTAAATTTACTCACTCAGCATCCAATAGAATTTCATTTAAAATTGTGTGGGGAGGGCATAACTCTTTAAGTATGAGGCATGAGTGATACAATTTTCTTTTCATTTTTTTATATTGTGGATATTACTCATCTAATTTATCTCTTGCTTAGACAATGAATGCACAACAAGGATTTACTTCTTCTTCCATCAAATTTAAAGACACTCTCTGTTAGACCTTCCCCTCTGATGAAGTCATTTTTATGCAGTGAATTTGAATTTACTGTCACAACCCCCTTGTCAATGTGCTCTCACATTGAATCTGTTCATGGAAAGCATGATGTTTATCTCTTCCCCTCATGCAAAATTTATTTTACTTATGTGAACAAATTTGAGGATAATCTGAATGCACACAATATCAAAGTTGTAAATGGTAATTCAAACACAACTTTTTCTTAAATATATACAGCTTGTTGTGGTAGTTTTGTCTGCTACCAGAGCAATTAACTAACATCTGTTGATGTTTATTCTGTATTTTCCAGTGTTTACCCTGAAATTTACAAAATTATAAAGGATGATATATCAAAGCACTTTTCCTCTAAAGTTTACCTGTGGAGCTAGTAAAAGAAAAGAATTGTGAAACAAAATTGCTGTATTATGCCCAACATGCTCTTTAGAGTTTGTGGAACATCCTCTACCAGGCATTATAACCATTTGTTCATTGGGATTTACTTATTGTTACTGCTTGACTAGTTTCTTCTGTTATCTTACATAACCTCAATTAACTGTTCACTCTTTAGGTGATGAAGCCATGCTGTAACCTCCATAATGATCTTCCTGTGGGCATCTGCCCGAAGTGGATCTCCATATCCAGCATCACCATTTGATCCAAGACTTGAGTACCACTTCTCAGCTTAATCAAGATAGCTTTTGTGTACCCTACCTTAGCTCAGTGCTTACTCAAGGCATGACACAACTCAACTTAAACTCTATAGTGTGAAAGTGTTGTTTCTAATCACAACCTGACTTGTTACTAGTTGTTCATTTAGTATTACATGTAGCCATTACCAAAATATATTGGCTTGTTTAAATATATTTAGTTTGAACAACTTCCTAACCTACATTTATAATTTACTACATGTACAGTCATTATATCAGTCAATTATTGGTTATTAATTTGGATCTAAAATAATAATAATATAATTCCTAGAGCTTGGGCATCCAACCATTTGTTGACAACTAATTTATCCAATACATGCAGAGATGAAATGATAGTCGACTAATCAAGAGAAAAACCCCTGTCCTTAACCTAACTGCACTTTTGTGATCTGGCACAGAGACCCTAGAATCGTTCCCTGTGATGTATCCAGACCACTACTAAACACTGCTCAATTAGCTCAACATTGTATTAAATATTCAAACCGTTAATAAGATGAAAAATAAGAATTCTCAGTAAAATTCTTAATCAACTCTTACAATAGTTTTAATTGTATTTATAGTAATTTCAAGAGAAGTACCTGTTGATTCAAATTTAAACGTCTGCCAAGATGGCGGCTAAAAATAATGTAAGCAACATTTGGTCAAAAATGTTTTTATTGACAGATACAATTATCTCTTCTTTGACACATGTTATTTTCTTGGTTGCAATATACAAATAAATCTGAAATAATCACACTTGATCTAATCATAATATTGTTTAATCATTTCTTTTCGATCTTAGTATCTTCTGCAATGCTTGCAGCTTATTTGGATGATGCTACACACCCCCCTCAGCTTGTGTTATTTTTAGCACAGCTCTTTCTCCGTGAACCAGAGTGTCTGCCTTTTGAATTATCGTTTCTGCCTGCTGATCAGACCATGTTGTTTTCACAAATTCTGTTTGTTTTGTCATCTTTAAGACTGCTTCTCTCTCTGTTGTTACTACGTTTGGTATTTCAGGAAACGTGCTTCTCTGATGTCTTCTGCTATCAGCGTTATCTCTCTGAGTTCTTTTATTTTTTGTGAAAAGATGTTGTAATATTTCTAATAGAGTTGTATTCCCTTAATCCGATCATAAGCATCATCTGCATGTCAGCTCTGCTTGTGTGTGCTAGGTCTCTAATTTGGTTGTCAGGATAGAAGAACATGAAAACTTTCCTTAAACTTGCCACATCCTTATAGAAGAAACTGATATTATTTCTTACTTCTTCTTCTGTGATTGTGTTGGGATCGTTTTTGTTTAATCTCATCATTGTGATGATTTCAACCCTCTTGGTAATGTCATAATAGCGGTATCTTTTTTCCCTTATGTCGGTCCAGACTATATCATTCACTCCAGAGAATAACATTATAGCTTTTGGTTCCATTCTTTGAGATCTTGCAGTTGTTCATTTATTGGTTTACCATGGGTGTAGAGTTGGTCTGGCAATATTGTGCCTTGGATGTAAACCCTCTCCTTGTTGTCATTTTGTAACAATATTGCTTTTGATTTCTTGTAGTCATCTCTTTCTATTATGGCTCTTGCTTTTGTTTCATTGTTTATGTATGACTTATACTCATGTAGGTAATCTCCAACGTGGGAGGACCATTGGTATTGTGATAGTCTCCAGTGGTGTGCAGATCAAAAGTTACATTTCTATTTCTCGTTCTATGTGCCAGTACGATCCTTCAGCTGTTGGTGCTGTGGCTAGACCTATAGTAGCGGGGTAGTTCATCTTTGCTTTGGGAATCATGTCCCAGAATGCCTGTGTGAGTCCCCGTCAACTTAGTTTTACTCATAGTTCTTCTTTAATTTCTACTTTTGAGGTGATGAATTCAACATCTATAGCCAGCTGGTTGTATGGTCTCAATATTTCTTCCAGTTCTGTTCATGTAAATGCTTCAGTGAACATGAGTTTCATTGTCGTGACCATTTGTTGTTCTCTAATACACTGGAAGTTTCTCTCTTTTATGTCTTTTGATTCTTTTGTGATCTTAATTTCAACCAGAAAACGCTCATCGTCTGTGTCTATCCATTTGATTGTTTTAGCTGGACTAATTTCTCCCCACTTTTCAATGTTTATTCTGTCGATTGTTTGTTGTGTCTTGGGGATAGTAATAATCTCCTCTTTTCATCATTTCAGCACTTCAAATTATCTTGGTAAATGTGTACTGCGGACTGTCGCATTCATAGCATTCCATTTCCTGATATATCATTCCTCTGTACTGGCATCTTGCGGATTTCAGCTGTGCTCACCAATTTTCTCTTAATAATTTTCTTTGTAGTGAGCCATGGCTGGTTTTGGAGTTGCTTCATCCATGTCTCAAATGTTGCTCCCCACATATACTTTTTCATCAGCTCATTGAATATCATGATCTTGTTGGGGCATATCCCCATTTTATTTGCAATGCTTACTATTAATATTTTCCCCAGCAGTTTTTCTTTCATTATTATTCTACTCAGTGTTTTTTCCATTGCTTGTACTGGCTTTTCTGCTTGTTTTGGTGACTCCAGTTTTCCAGTGTGCCCTTTTAATAGCCAATTTTTTTTATTTGAGTGTTGATCAGGGATATTGCAATTTTTTATTTCTTTGACTTTGTTATTTTGTGACAGATTTGTTGTGAGATCAGGAGTCTTAGTCCTACATCCTCTGTTGTAAATATGGCTAGTATCAATGCTGTAGTTCTATAACATATTTCTGATGTGTTTTTTTCCTCGAATAACAATTGTTTAAAATCTTTTTTTGTGTTCAATTCATAGGCTCTGTTTACTTCTGTCAGCGCCATTTCTACTGATTTAAAGAATTTTCGAGATGGTACATTGATTCTTATCTCTGGCCAGCCTTCTTCTACTTTTTGTTGCAACTTCATATTCCTCCAGATCATTTGAATTTGTTGTAAGTGGCCCTGTCATTGCGTAAGGCTGCACTTTATGAACAGTGTGTTTGCTTTTTCAGTTCCATCTATGTCTGTTGTCATTTCTATCGTTTTAGTTTGTCTGTAAAGATCAATTGCAATGCATGGGTCTACCATGATTCAGTAGATCTGCACCCAATAATCTATCTGTAAATCTAGACGTATTAGCTCTGGGATCATTGTGCTTTTGTCTGTTTTCTCCCATGGGAAAATATTTTCACCAAATCAGCATGCGTTTTCTAAATGTTCAGGAATCTCGTCCTGTGTTGTAATTGTTATTAATACAACTCGGACGTTTTGTACTCTTGCCATTCTTGTTGTGTCGTCCACTTTCTTTTCTAACATCTTTGTATATTCTTTTTGTTTCAATATGTGTATAATCATGAGGTTTTCTGCATCCATATTTATTTTCAGTATCTCAGCAATTTTATCTTTGTATGCCATTATTGCTTGTGTTGTGTCCAGCATAAATGCGTCATCAAATACAACGTGCACCGTACTGTGCATATATGGCCTTTCTAACATTTTGTTCATTTCTTGTGGATAACTAATAATGATGTTCACTTTTGGTCTGTTGTTTGCGTCGAGCACAATTGGTAGGAACTTTCCTTCAACTCTCATGACTTTTCGTATGTAGGATTTTGTTTCTGGTGATAGTTTTGCAAATTCATTGTAGTGCATCTTTGAGGTTCCCATGAAATAAGGGTGTAATGTTTCTCCCTCTATTTTTGACATTCGTTTTTCTCTTTCTTTTGATCTAACCATTCTCTCTGATGTTGTTTCTGAGGAGGCGTGTAGCTGGGTCATCCTTAATGGTAGTCTACTATTGCTTGGTTCACAGTCCAAAGGCTGTGAATCTGTGCTGATATTTTCTACTGTTTCGCCCTTTAATCCACTCAGAGTTACTCCTATCAGCACTTGACCAACTGTGGTTCTGGATGAGATGATGTCAGCCTTGAATCGCCTTTGTATCTCCATGGTTCTTCCACCACTTACACCTTCCCCTGGAACTCTTTGTGTCTCACTGCCCTTGAATTGGCGTAGTGGACTTTGGGAAGGAAAGTTGTGCTGTGCACCAGTTCTCTGTGTGCCCTTGAATTGGAGGTGCAGATCCCTGGTGGGAGAGGCTCTTTGTCCGTTGGTCTCTCTGCCATTGAATTGGCCTTGAGGACTACTAGGATGCTGTCTCACTCTACATCATCTATTCATCAGCTCTATGTTCTCATCCCTTCAGCCCTTGATTCGACTTCCAGTTTCAGAACTTCTTCATACTCTCCTTCTCCTGTTTGTTGTTGAGAGTTCCTCTGTCTGCTGGGCTCTGTGCACTCTCTTCTTCATCAGTGGGTGCATCATTTTCTTCTAGTTTCCTAAATGCAGTTAATAAATTTATATCCCATGTCTCAGGGTCATATATAGGTTTATTTCTCACTGCCCTCTGAGGCTGCACTCTTTGGCTCTGGTCATCATCTCTGATCTCAACTGTGTATTCATCATCAAATTCTTCTTCATGTACACTATCTAAATCATACATGTTGTATATAATCTCATTGCCATTAATTCGGCATATTTTAAATTCAGCATTGTCATCTATCTTCATTTCCTCAATGTCTGCTGTTGCTCTCTTCAAATTTTGAAAATGTAAAAGTCTATTATTATCTAGCATGTATTCATTGTTTGGTAGTGTTTGTGTTCTTATGTGGGGACCGGACCATACTGTTTTCAGTTTCCAGATTTGGTTTGTGTCTACGAGTTTAATCAGTGTGAATGCATATACCTTATCGCCCACTTTGTGTACGTGACCATATACCTTTTTATTATAATTGCGTTGTTGTCTCACTGCTGACTTCTTTATGTTGTGACACATTGTTTCATGAATTCCTGTGATCTGATTTCTTAATTGTTGTAAGTACGCGTTATCCAATTTTCTGCTGTAATTGGTGTACTGCATTGAGATCAGGGTTGCTGCATCTCTTCCAAACATGGCTTTGAACGGTGATACTCCAGTTGTTGCATGTACTGAGGTGTTGTATTTGATCATTTCGATAACCTCTCTCCATTTATTTCCTCCTATCCATTTTGTCACCACCCTGATTAACTTGATCAATGTTTGGTTAAGTTGCTCCACTGCCCTGTTGGCTTGAGGGTGATAGGCAGTTGTCTGTTCACTTGCGATTTCTAATAGCTTTGCCATCTCTTGGAAAAGTCCACTTTCGATTGATAACCTTTGGCATCCTTCAATAGCATCTCTAAATCTATGTGAACTATTTCATTGGGTTGCATCACAATGATCTTTTCTAATGGTGCTCGTTGTGTCAGGAAGTGCAGTTTGTTGTTTAAGAGGCATGTTGTGCATTTGTTAATGATGTCTTCCACGACTTTCCTGATGGCTGTTGTTATGAACCGTGTGTTGAATGTTTTCTCCGTCTGTGTTATTCCTAAGTGGCCCTTCCCGTGGATTTTCTTTATTAGTTCCTTCTTGAAGTAATCGGGTATCATGATTCGGTTATTTCCAGCTTCAACGTAGAACAGTCTGTTCCTATTTATCTTCCACTTGTAATGTTCATAATATCCTGCCGTTATTTTGGATAGTGTTGTTTGCAGTTCTTTGATATTCTTCATAATCATACTTAGGACTATATCATCTTTTTGTTTGTCCACTATCTCTTGTTCTGTTATTGCCTCTCTTATGAATATCGGTAGCACTGCTTGGCCCTTCTTATCAACATTTATCTCTGGTAGCCCCTCATATTCGGTGTGTGGCAAGAACTGAAATTGTTTCTTTTCTCCATCTGTTTTTGTTGCATCTCTTTGGTACTCTGGGAGTGATGTCCAGAAATCCGCATTGTTGTGTAATGTGCCTTTTCTGTGTTCAATTGTAAATGTGAATTCATTTAGATACTCAATCCACCAGTACACTATTCCAGATTTGTCTCCCGAAAATTTTTTCAACCAGGCCAGACTGCTATTATCTGTTTGTACTCATAACTCCCTTTTTATGAGGAAGTGTCGAAATTTTTTGATGCTTTTGCGGCTGAAGAACTGGATGGGTACTTCTTTCCCATTTCTCATTTGGCCCAATGTTGCTCCAATTGCCACTTTACTTGCATTGCAATCTAATATAAATTTCTCATTATAATCAGGTGTGTTGAGGGAAGGTCCCTTGATGTTGTCAAGTTCCTCCTGTTCTTGCCACGTCCATAAAAATGGAACTGCTTTCCTCATCAATTGAGTCATCTTTGCCATTTTTCCAGCTATGTTTGGGATGAAGGTTCCGATTCTCTGTATATCCTTTTTATTATTTGGCTTCTCTATCTTCTGAATCATCTCTCTGGCATTGTCCTTCATGCATATTCTTCCTTTTTCTATCGTCCTTCTGAGGAACACTATTTTTTTTTTCAGGATGTCGCACTTATTTCCATTGATTTGGAGTCCCGCATTTTCTAAAATCATTAGTGTCCTTTCCAGTTTTTCTAGGTGTTCTTGGACAGTATCGCTTGTGACTATAATGTCATCTATATAGGCGTCGACTCCCTCTTCCATTTGATGTGTCTTATTTTTAAGTACCTTCATTATGTATCTCTGAAACATTGCTGGTGCGTTGCAGAGTCCGAACACCATATATATCCATTTGTACAGCCAGTTTGGGGTTATGAATGCTGTCTTTTCTATGTCTTCTTCCTCCATTTTCACTTGTCAGTAGGCCTTACATAAATCCAAAGTTGTGAAATATTTATGTTTACTGGCTTCCTAGAGCATGTCTTCTATTCGTGGTAGAGGGTACGAGTCCTTTTTTGTTACCTTGTTGAGTTTGTGAAAATCAATGCATAGTTGGTACTTATTTCCCTGCTTTACGAACACAGTTGGTGCTGCATACAGGCTTTTGCTTGGCTGGATGATTTTGTTATCAATTAGTTCTTCTATTATCTGATTGTATTCTTCCTTCAACTGCTTGGGTACTTTTCTGACTGGTAGTTTAATCGGTTTATCCGTTGTTGTGACGATTTTGTGTTTTTTGCCTACTGCTTGACCAATGCTTATCTCTCCGTAGTTGAATATGCATTTATGCCCTTCTAGAAGTGTTCTTAGTTGCATGATGTCTCGTTCTTTTAGATGTTGGTAATCCTCATTTTTCATCTTGGGTATTCTGTGTGTATCTTCCTCTTCTGCTTTCGTCCCAACACCCTAGAGTCGGCTTTTGGGAGTACTTGCGACTTTGATGGTGTTCATCCACTCGCCCTCTAGTTGGCCATGTGGAGTACTATCCGCTTTCCTTTGCAAGTCCTTGAGTCGACTGTGCAAATTACATGCTCCATTGTCATCTTCCATTGCCTTCCAAATAAGTCTGATGTCAGTTCTAATGTATTTTCCATATATTCCTATCTGAGATCTTTTCAGATTCACATTCCGATTTGTTGCATTGAGAATTGGTACTCTTCCTTTTCCATGTTTTAATGTGCATATGCTGGATGGCATTGAAACTCGCTTAGTGTTAATGCCTTTGTTGTCATATAGCATTATATCTGCTGTGATGTTGTCTTTTGTCTCAATTGTGTGCATTTTCCACTGATGCAGCTTTAAATGGATGTCTTCCAGCAACTGAAATGTAATTGTTCTCTGTTTTTCCTGTTCCTCTTCGATTTCCATCTCCTCTTCTTTTACTTTTATTGTTTTGTTCATGTAGTTAATGACACAACCATTTTTTGTCAGAAAATCATTTCCTAATATGACTTCATATGGTAATCCATTGTTGTGAGTGTCCACCACCACCAAAGGTTGTTCGAACGTTGTGTTCGTGATCCTCATTTGTGCAACATTTATCATTCCTTTTGTGTTGATATAATCCCCTGACACGTTAATTAATCTCTTATTACAATTCTTCATGTCTTCTCATTGGAATTCCAGTTTCATAGCGCATTCATCAGTGATTATCGATGTTGCTGCTCTGGTATCAATTGTCGCTTTTGTCATCACTCCATTAATGGCTATTGTTATCATGTTCATCATGTCAAGTTTTGTTAGGATCATTATTGCTGCACGATTGTTATGAGTCAGCACTCTACTTAGTTTTCTGAATCCTCGTCAGTTGGTGCTGCTTCATCCATTTCGTCTTCTGTTTGTAATACATCCTCTTCATCATAGTATGCTTCTTCATCACCAATGACGTTTATCTGTTTTGGGTAGTCCGGTTTTTTGTGTCCTTTCTGTCCACAACCGTAGCATTTAACGTCTTTTTCTTTTACATTCCTGGTTTTGCCATCCTTTCTCTTTACTTTTATAATTTTTTCTTGTTTCACTTCAGAGTAGATTTTATTGGGGGTGCGTGACTTAAAGTTGCTTTTCCATGTTGGTGCATCTCTGTACCATGCAGCCTTCTCATATATCTGAGCATTGTTCTCAATAGTGGCTTGTATATCAACAGCCTTCCTGATCATTCTTTCTAATTTGTCATCAACGTCGCATTTGATTTCAAACTGTGTTTTGATACTCTCTGGCATCCCCTTGCAAATATGCAACAACAAGTCGTATTTCGAATAAGTGTTTCCTCTGGAGCTAAGCATTAGAAGCCACTCGACTTGTTGCATATAATTTCGGATGTCATCAGTTTTTCTC
>CABFPE010002379.1:0-14561 GCA_900660155.1 Hofstenia miamia
AGAGAATGATTCAAGGGTCCCTGTGCCAGACTACGAAAGTGCACATAGGTTAGGAGTAGGGGTTTTCTCTCAATTAGTCGACTAGCAATCATTTACTACATGTACTAAAATAATTAACTACTAACAAAAGGTTGGATGATCAAAACTTAGTAAATATATTAATACTATTTTAGATCCAAATTGATGACCAATAAATGACTGATAAAGTGACCATGCATGTATTAAATTATTAATGTAAGTTAGGAAGCTGCTCGAAGCTAATATATTTATAAATGCCTATATATTTTGGTAATGGCTACATGTATTATCAAATGAGCAGCTAGTAACAAGTTGGGTTGCAAATAGATGAAACACTTTTACAAAATAGAGTTTAAGTCGAATTGTGTCATGTCATGAGTATGCACTGAGCTAGGATAAGGTACACATAAACCGTATTGATGAGCTAAGGTGTGGCACTCAACCAAATGGAACATCAAAGGAAGTGGTGAAACTGGATGTGGAGATCAGCTTTGGGCAGATGCCCATCGTTGATCATTGGATAGATTACCTCATGTCTTCATCATCCAAATAGTAAATTCTAGTTTACTTTAAGTTAACAGAAACAGCTGCCAAGCAGTATAAGTAAATCCCTACCCGCAGAAATATGACTAGTGTTATGCAGTAACAAGAGATAAACAGTGATAATTCCTGGTAGATGATGTTACAATAGTGACACAACCCAACAAAATTGTACATATAGATTTGGAGATGTTATCAAAGAATGAAGAGAGATATCAACATTTACTAGTAATGGTGGACAACTTCACCAAGTATGCAAGATTGATCCCCATGAAGAACACAATGGCTGAAACAACTGTGGAGATAGTATTGAAAGAATGGATCTTAAAGTTTGGACACATGGAGAAAATAATCACAGACAAGGGGCCACAATTCAAAAGTAATCTATTTCAGGAAATGTCACATCTACTGGAGGTAGTGAGCAAAAGGATGACAGCATATCACCCACAGGTGAACAGCACCACAGAAAGATTGAACAGGACACTGATCAAAATGATAAGAGTGACAACATTGAGAATAGGGGCCACAAGTGGCGGGAAGTAATCAAAATGATCAAATAATTTTAAAACACATCAGTACACTCAACAACAGGAATAACACCATTCAAGGCCATGTTTGGAAGAGAGGTGGTGACGCTGTTATCAATGCAATATTTTGCCTACAGTGAGAAGATGGACAATCAATATGTGAATCAATTAAGATACCAAATAACAGCAATACACAAGACAATGTGCCACAACATAAAGAAATCCGCTGTGAGACAACAGCAAAAGTATAATAAAAAAATCTATGGTCACTCACACTAAATAGGCAACACAGTTTATGCATTTACACCAATGAAACTGACAGAAACAAACCAGGTCTGAAAGTTGAAAATGATTTGATCAGGTCCACATAAAATAACTCAGGTACTACCAAATAATGAGTATATGCTAAACAATGGCAGATTATTGCATTTCCAGAATTTAAAATGAGCAACAGCAGATATCAAGGAATCAAGATTGGACAAAAACGCCAAATTTAAAATAAATCAAATTAATGGAAATGAAATTATGTATGATATGAGTGAGTTAGAGAGTTTACCACAAGAAGGTTTTGATGAGGAATTCAAAGTGAACATTGATAATGAAAATTTACAAAGGAGAGAGCTGCCAGGGCGAGCAGCAAGAAATAAATATATATATGACCCAGAGGTATGGGATTTAAATTTACTTTCTGAATTTAGGCAAATTGAATGAGATGCAACAGCAACAACCTCTGAGGAAGAGAGTGCACCAGAACCAGAAAGCTGAATAGATGACAATGTCAAACCACAGAGGGAGGTCTCAACCTGGACATCACGTAGAAGGTATAAGGGACAAGAACAAACCAATGACTAATCAAAAGCACAGAGTGAGAAGGCGTCCAAGTAGTCCCCAATGCCAATTCAAGCTCAGGGATATGAAAAGACATAATGCCTCTCCTGCTGGAGATCTGCACTGCCAACTTGAGGGCAAGCAGAGAACCAGTGAAAACCCCAGAGATCTGCAATGCCTATTTGAGGACACACAGAGAACTGAAGAACAGCAGCTCAACTTTCCCTCCAGTCCACTTTGCCAAGTCAAGGGCAGTGTGACAATGGGAGTTCCTGGGGAAGATGCAAGTGGGCAAAGAACCATAAACATATGAAAGTGATTCAAGGCTGATGTATCTATGGATCCCACAACTGGTCAATTGCTGAAAAAGTCAACTGTGAGCCAATTTGAGGGTGAATCAGTAGTGACCATCAGCATGGACACACTGGAAAGTGAGCTGAGCACCAGCAAACCACTAAGGATTAAGCAGCTACATGCCCCCTCTAAAACCACATTGGATAGAACAGTACCCTCAAAAGAGAGAGAGAAAAGGATGTCAAAAATAGATGGAGAAAAATTGCACCCCTATTTCATGGGAACACTAAAGATGAGAAACAATGCATACAAAAAGCTGTTGCAAGAAACAAAAGCCCACATATGAAGAATAGCAAAAACAGAGGGCAGCAACCTACCCATCATTTTAGACTCATAGAAAAGACTGATGGTCAACACAATAATAAGCTATCAGAGAGAGCTGAACAAAACAGTAGAAAGCATGGTACATGTCACATTTGATGAAAATTTCACACTTGAAACAACCCAAGCAATCATGGCATATATAGAACAAATTGTAAAAATACCAGAAATTAACATTGACAAAGACAATCTAATGATCATCCATATTATAAAGGAAAAAGAGTACAACAAAATCCTGGAAAAACAATTAGATCAGACACTGAGGATGGCAAGAGTCCAAGGTAAGAAATGGTGATTATTGGAAGAACAACTATCAAAGAACTGCCACCTTTCCTGGGCGATTTACAAATACGAGTGGAGAATGTGTTCCTATGGGAGAAGATAGCAACAGAGACAAAAATAGCAGAATTGATCTGCCTTGATCTACAAATAGAGTATTGGGTAGCCTATTGCAGATTGATGGTAGATCCTTGCATAGCCATAGAGCTTTAAAAACAAATCAAAACAATAGAGTTGACAACAAATGCAGAGGGCTTGGAAAAAGCAAACACACTGTTCATTAAGTACAGCCTCACACAGAGACAGGAGCAGATCAAAAGAATACAAGAAATATGACACGAAATGAAATTTCAGAAGAAAACTAAAAAAGAATGGCCTGAAATAGATATCAATGCTCTGTCAAAAAAATACCACAAAATGATTGAGGTAGCACTGACTGAAATAAACAGAGTGTACAAGCTAAACTCAATAAAAGACTTCAAAAACATGATATTTGAAGAAAAGAATGCCCCAGAAATCAGATTTAAAACATCTGCATGGCTGAAGGGAGAGTGTGACATAATCCATCAAAACTATCATGTGTGGTCAAGATGAGAGGAAAGGATGAATGAAACAAAGACTAAAAATATTTTTAATGATTATAATGATTAAAATGTAAAAACATGATAGGATTGATTATTTCATTTTGTAAACGTTTTGTGCAATTATATTTAAAATTATGCTCAACAGTATTTTGACAAAATGAAAGATGGTCAAACAGCATAGTCAAATTAACACTGACATTGCGTAATTGTAGCAGAAATATTAAACGAGGGAAAAACTGTAAACAAGAACAATTAACAGGTACTAGTCGAGTATTTAGTTGTTTATTACCAAGTGCTATAAATATACTTGACATGATGTAATTAATGATGAGCAAATCTACATTGGATTTATTTTCTCTTGTCAGGTTATTTTATATTCTGATGGAAAGCTAAACGTTTACGAGCTAGGGTAATTGTATGGTGGTTCCCACATCCAGTTAAAGGTATGCTGGAGCAGCCTCCTAATAGCTATTCCACAGCGGGGAGGGCGACAGCTGTAGTTACCTTGTGTGCTCTTAGGTTACAGATAGGTATAGGAGTTTTTTACCGTTATAGCTTTCCTACTTGTCATTGCTTGTCTGATAGTATTATTGCAGCCAGTAGGCTTTACATGTTAACTTTCTCATTGATGAACTTCGATTATTTATTACATTCATTATGCTACATGATGATTGATGATTTAATAGTGTTTACATTTAGACAGTTATTTCGATTGTATCTTTATATGCTATCACATATAGTTTATTTAATAGTCACAACAAGTTGCTCATTGCTTAGTATGGTAGACCTCTGCCCAACCTCTAATCATAATTTTTTTGCAGGCAGCATTGATTGTTTACATGTATAAAGGGCTATTATTTATTTCTATATATGTAAGGTTATTACATGTAAGGCTTCATAACAAGCTAATTCAGCAGCACAGTTGCATTACTTCGTTTATCGCATCAATTCATAATAACAAAAACAATCAGTGCAATAAATTCTTAAGTAGTCACAAGTCCAATCACACTGAGTTCGCTATTCACATAACCATTCCTTTGTTGGTTTCTACCTCACAGTGGTGGCTCCATTGGTAAGATGCAGCTGGTGTATGTGTTCCTGGATATGCATGTCTACCTTTGAGTGTCAATCCTGTCTTCCATTTTCTCTGCTTTATCTAAATGAGTTGGAGTGAATTAAGTAGCTAAATGAGCTATTGTATATTAAATTAGTTTGATAAACCAAACACTTATTAGAAAGGAGAGAAATTGGAAAAGTGTTAACTCCTCTTACTGTTTAATCTAAGAAAAGTAAGAGTTTTTCTATAAGTCACACACTCACAGCGGATTGACATGATTCTACACTAGCCTTATATGGCTCTTTCTTAAGGTTATCAGTATCAGGTTGGCCAAGTGTTGCAAATATTCCCTAACATTATCTCATGATTACTTTAAAATTTTGTTAAGATAGAGAAATATAGCTACATTAATCTCTGAAGTGATTTTTCAGGAGATATATGTAATCTTAGCTTTATAAAACAAAATTAGTCCTGCAGTTCATTTAAAACATAATTTTCAATGCTAATTGCTGTTAATTTCTGCAGTCTTTTCTTCTTTAATCAGTGGTTCTTTAATTTTTTGAATACTGTTTGAGCTGCTGCTCAAAATCCAATAGTTTTTATTAAATTAAATATTGGCGACCATGACAGGCGCTTGAAGAGCATGCACAAAGGAGAGAATGTACAGTGGAAACACAGATGGTGTAATAGTCAACTAAAGAGTGCGAAAAGTTATGAACAAGAATCATTACCAAGGAGTGGGTTAAGATAGTTGTTTCTTCTCGCTCATGACAAAGTAAGTAAATGAGCAAACAGATGACAAGCAGTAATCGTTAGTACGTGATACTGGTGAAGGACACCATTATACAATTGCCTCTAGTAATTATGAAAATGGTAAATTCAAGGAAGAAGCAAAGGGCTAAAGCCAAAACGCAGAGGACACCCCAAAATCAAACAACCCCAGCGATTGTTAATACATCCCCCAAGAGTCAAAATTCCCCAACAGAGATAGTCTTGCAATAAGAAAAAGAAGATGCAGATTTTTTGACAACTGAATTAATGAAGATAATAGAAAATAATAACAATGAAAGACGTGAGTTGATGTTACAAATAGAAAACTTAACCCAAAGGATGTTTGAAATAGAACTAGCGAACACTGAAAAGGATAAACATAAGATGCAAAGTGAGAATCTACAAAAAATCATCACTCAAATGCATGAGGAGAATGTTAACCTAAGAGAAGACAATATTTTAAAGCAACTTCAAATAGATGATTTGAAGGATAAAATCCGATTAACGTCATTAACGAACAAAGAAACAGGAGAGGAAGAGAAAAATAGTGTCAAAGTAATAAAGAACACAGTAATTCAAGAACCGGAAAAGTTAATTGGAAGCATACCAATGGAGGAAGGACAAGCTGAAATATACAAAAATTGTCAAACAGAAGACGAATTTGTTGAAAAGTTAGTTGTAAACAAGTCAAGGAGAAATGTAAAAGTACTACGGATATTAAGCAGCCAATATATGAAGAAACAATACTGTCGGAAGAAGAAGATAGTGAGACACCAGCATGTAAAGCAATACTCCCGAAATTTACGGGGAGAGTAGATAGCTATTTGCCTACATTCAAGAATGGATTCAAATGTTTGAAATGAGTATGAAAGAAAGGAAAGTAATACAAAAGCAAGCAGCAGCAAGATTCCCTTTATATTTAGGAGGAGCAGCTTACCAGCATTATTTGGTGTTGGACTTAGAAACCAAATCAGATTATAAAAAACTAATTGGAGAGTATTAGCGATATTATGATGATGAAAGTTTCAAAAGCCAATATCGGATGTTATTAAACAGTTTAAAAATGAATAAACGAGAAGATTTGCGAAACTATATGTCACAGGTGGAGAGACTATTGAAGTTAAGCTCAAGAGAGAGCATGTATTCCAAATATGATTTGTTTTCTCACATATGCAAAGGATTACCAGAACTGATTCGACAACAGTTCGAAATCAAATGTGATGCTGATGACTCCTTGGAAAGAATGATAATGAAAGGTCTGGGAATACAAGTCATAATGGAAAATAATGCTCAAATTAACGAAAAATCGTCTATAATGAAAGTGATACCAGTGATGGTGAGTGGAACGAATAAAACAAGAAAAGAGGATGATGGAAAACCAAAGAACGAGATCATCAAGATAAAGCTAAAAGACGGAATGGTAAAACGCATAAATAGAAAAGATCTAAAATGCCAGGCGTGTGGAAAGAAAGATCATACAAAGAAATATTGGAAACGACAGATTAACTTTATCAAGGAGGAAGAAGCATATCTTGATGAGGAAGACCTATTAGAGTATGAAGACGAATTGGAACAAACAGAAGAGACAAAAGATGATACTTTAAATTAAAGGGAGCACCGCCTCCTGTAAACCATGCACCCGTGTTAATCGTAACAGACCTAATCAAGACTAATACAATTACAGTTGTAATAAACGGAGTGATGGTCAAGGCAACTATAGATACGGGAGCAGTAATATCAATTATTACTGATGAATGTGCGGCGAAAATAGGATTTGATAATAGAAAATTGGAAAGTGAAAAAAGCAGATTACTAAATGCGTTGGGAGACTATATTGATACTAAAGGTAAATTAATGGAAGTACTGATGAGGATTGCGAATACCACGTTTTTACAAACATAAACTCATAAAAGTGGACTTACAAATCAATGAAATGGCTCTGGCGGAGAGGATTATGGTAGAACTGAAGATCGCAATAGATATGTACTATCAAACACGGACAATGGAACTGTTAGGGATAACTGAAAACTTGGAGGAAACTGGAAACATATTCCTGAAGTGTAGTCTAAATCAAACTCCCGAACATCTAGAAAAAATAGCAATGGTATGGTCAGAAATTAAAGCAGATAAACCTACTCATGAGGAATGGCTGATGATAGACATAAGATCGCCAACAAGGAAATATCATAAAAGTACGGAAGCCATATTATATGAAATCAGACGAGCATATGAAATGGAGGCTAAAAGAAACTTTAAAACTCAAATGTTTGAAGAGATCAACGCACTGGAGATCAGGGCGAGAAGAGCTATATGGGTACTAGCAATTGCATTAACATATAACAACAACTTAGTACTGCCTATGATGAGGAAGGAGCGGCAACAAATAGCTCAACAGAAGAAATTCGAAATAGCCGTTGCACCGATCCCCACAAACATCAAACAATGGTTGCTGCAGAACGTCGAGATATTACCGCTATCCCCCACAAAGAAAGTACAGCAGAGATTCGAGAAACATTTCACAAGGTTGTTGATGCAACAGCACACACTGGGAAGGCCTAGTATAATAGAGCTCGCAAACAAGACAGGTATTTGTCCAAGTGAAATTGAAATACTAACAGACAAAATGAAGAAGTACATGTGGGGTGCAACTTCCAACACAAAACTGAGAGCACTTAAATGCCAACCATGGCTAACAACTCACAACTTAATCAGAAGGGAGCACTCAGAAACGTTACAAATGATAAAAGCGGTAAAAGAAAAGAGAGTTCATGAAGTGATCACAAAAGAGATAAGAAAATATTTGAAGAACTATCCCCAGTGTGCGTACACCAAAATTATTAAGCAATCTGAGACAATGCAAAAAGAAGGAAAAAATTGTCCTATTGAAATCATCGAGATGGTGAGCAAAAGTAAGGAAGAAATGCTGATGGAAGAGAAGCTGTTACAATCTACTGATATCACTCTAACACCAAACACTCAAAGAGTGATTAATAAAGTCAACCTAGAAAAATGGGGTGAACAAAAACCCAGCGAGCTCTCATGGGTTGATACTGACGATGAGAGATTATTAGTAGAAATTATGGTGCGAAGAGAATGAAAGAACAACATAGTGCAGAGAATATTTGGCGAGGTTTATGAACGAGAGACCAAATCACTAATTAAAGTACTGTGCACTGAAGCATTCACAAGTCAAGAAATTGATGAATTACTAGAACCTCAAAACCAAATTGCAGTGGATATCGAATGCATTACCTCAAAGATAGTAATAAAACCCAAAACCGCACAGAGTTTGATGAAAAACGGGTTAACGGACATTTTCTGGGAAAACATCAAGAAATCCAAAAACAACTATCCTGCAACATTTGGAATGGCTACAACGGCAGAGATGCAAGGTACATATGAAGCCATAGAGGAGAAAACCATGACAACAATTCTGAAATGCACGCCACTGCCAACAATTTTTATACCAATGCTGCTACCAACTTGGCGACTGAAAGATAAAAAGGCAGTCAAAGCGATGTGGCATGAGGAAAACACGTATGTTAACAATAGACAAGGAGCAGAAAGGATTGTTAATGATGAACGCTATAAAAAGTCAAAAGAAATCTTATTAAAAAACGATAACAAGGAGAGGATTTTCATAGAAGGACAAGTAACACCCTATGATCTGTACAAAGAGGGAGAACCAATATGTAAACAGATCAAGAAAGTCTGCAATGAAATTGAAAAAAGATCTACACAAACTGTAATATTGTTCTCAGGAATTAATGACATCATATGGGGAGAACTCTGGAGCTCACAGTATTGGTATTACGACGTAATGAGAAGAGTGGAAATCATTACCATGGTAAGACTGGGGAAAAACGAACCAGAAAACATTACTGAGGAAGAAGTTTTAGAAAATATAAGTGCGTTCTATGATGAGGCGTCAATATCGAAATTGTTAAGATCAACTTATGAATTTTTCTATCCAAACACCACGATTCACCCAGATCTGGCGCATACAAGTAGAATAGACGCAATTATGACGTTAATGATAGCAATAAAAGGAATGAAACTCTACAAGAAACATTACGAGATATTCAACAAGAAATTAAACGAGCTACGAAGCATGTGCATGATAGTGAAATCTCTGATGAACCCGTCGTTTTTGAGACACAAAAAGATGTTAACTACAGAAAAGGACGTCGTGCTAAAAATCACTAAAGAAGAGGTGTATGAAAACACTACGTGGGAGATGAAAGAAGCTAACAAGATAATCAAAAAGGCAGCAGAAATGGTACATGGAGAATGAGTGGTCATCCTTAATTAGCTGGAGGGGGAGTGTGACATAATCCATCAAAACTATCACATGTGGTCAAGATGAGAGGAAAGGATGAAAGAAACTAAGACTAAAAATATTGATAATGATTATAATGATTTAAATGTAAACACATGTTAGGATTGATTATTACATTTTGTAAAACATTTTGTGCAATTAGACTTAAAATTCTCATTGATGAACTTTGATTATTTATTACATTCATTATGCTACATGATGATTGATGATTTAATAGTGTTTACATTTAGACAGTTATTTCGATTGTATCTTTATATGCTATCACATATAGTTTATTTAATAGTCACAACAAGTTGCTCATTGCTTAGTATGGTAGACCTCTGGCCAACCTCTAATCATAATTTTCTGCAGGCAGCATTGATTGTTTACATGTATCAAGGGCTATTATTTATTTCTATATATGTAAGGTTATTACATGTAAGGCTTCATAACAAGCTAATTCAGCAGCACGGTTGCATTACTTCGTTTATTGCATCAATTCATAATAACAAAAACAATCAATGCACTAAATTCTTAAGTAGTCACAAGTCCAATCACACTGAGTTCGCTATTCACATAACCATTCCTTTGTTGGTTTCTACCTCACAGTGGCGGCTCCATTGGTAAGATGCAGCTGGTGTATGTGTTCCTGGATATGCATGTCTACCTTCGAGTGTCGATCCTGTCTTCCATTTTCTCTGCTTTATCTAAATGAGTTGGAGTGAATTAAGTAGCTAAAAGAGCTATTGTATATTAAATTAGTTTGATAAACCAAACACTTATTGTCAAGGAGAGAATTGGAAAGGTGCCAACTCCGCTTACTGTTTTATCTAAGAAAAGTAATAGTTTTTCTACAAGTGACACACTAACAGTGGATTGACATGATTCTACATGGCGACTGTGACAGGCGCTTGAAGAGGGTGCACAAAGGAGAGAATGTACAGTGGAAACACAGATGGTGTAAATAGTTAACTAAAGAGTACGAAAAGTTATGAACAAGAATTATTACTAATGAGTGGGTTAAGATAGTTGTTTCTTCTCACTCATTGTAAAGTAAGTAAACAAGCAAAAAGACAACAAGCAGTAGTAACTGTTAGTATGTGACACTGGTAAAGGACACGATTATACAATTGCCTCTAGTAATTATGAAGATGGTAAACTCAAGAAAGAAGCAAAGGCTAAAGCCAAAACACAGAGAACACCCCAAAATCAAACAACCGCAGCAAATGTTAATACATCCTCCGAGAGTCAAAATTCCCCAACAGAGATAATTTTGCAACAAGAAAAAGAAGATGCAGAATTTTCGACAACCGAATTAATGAAAATAATAGAAAATAATAACAATGAAAGACGTGAGTTGATGTTACAAATAGAAAACTTAACCCAAAGGATGTTTGAAATAGAACTAGCAAATGCTGAAAAGGATAAACGGATCGAAGAAATTACACAAGACACTAGTTCAAGGTTAACAGAGCAAAGGAACGTTTTTCAAAAACAAATTGAAAAATTGATAGAGGCAAACAAGGAGATAAAGATGCAAAGTGAGAATCTACAAAAAATGATTACTCAAATGCATGAGGAGAATGTTAACCTAAGAGAAGACAATATTTTAAAGCAACTTCAAATAGACGATTTGAAGGATAAAATCCGATTAATGTCATTAACAAACAAAGAAACGAGAGAGGAAGAGAAAAATAGTGTCAAAGTAATAAAAAATACAGTAATTCAAGAACCGGAAAAGTTAATTGGAAGCATACCAATGGAGGAAGGACAAGCTGAAATATACAAAAATTGTCAAACAGAAGACGAATTTGTTGAAAAGTTAGTTGTAAACAAGTCAAGGAGAAATGTAAAAGTACTATGGAAATTAAGCCAATATATGAAGAAACAATACTGTCGGAAGAAGAAGATAGTGAGACACCAGCATGTAAAGCAATACTCCCGAAATTTACGGGGAGAGTAGATAGCTATTTGCCTACATTCAAGAATGGATTCAAATGTTTGAAATGAGTATGAAAGAAAGGAAAGTAATACAAAAGCAAGCAGCAGCAAGATTCCCTTTATATTTAGGAGGAGCAGCTTACCAGCATTATTTGGTGTTGGACTTAGAAACCAAATCAGATTATAAAAAACTAATTGGAGAGTATTAGCGATATTATGATGATGAAAGTTTCAAAAGCCAATATCATATGTTATTAAACAGTCTAAAAATGAACAAACGAGAAGATTTGCGAAACTATATGTCACAGGTGGAGAGACTATTGAAGTTAAGCTCAAGAGAGAGCATGTATTCCAAATATGATTTGTTTTCTCACATATGCAAAGGATTACCAGAACTGATTCGACAACAGTTCGAAATCAAATGTGATGCTGATGACTCCTTGGAAAGAATGATAATGAAAGGTCTGGGAATACAAGTCATAATGGAAAATAATGCTCAAATTAACGAAAAATCGTCTATAATGAAAGTGATACCAGTGATGGTGAGTGGAACGAATAAAACAAGAAAAGAGGATGATGGAAAACCAAAGAACGAGATCATCAAGATAAAGCTAAAAGACGGAATGGTAAAACGCATAAATAGAAAAGATCTAAAATGCCAGGCGTGTGGAAAGAAAGATCATACAAAGAAATATTGGAAACGACAGATTAACTTTATCAAGGAGGAAGAAGCATATCTTGATGAGGAAGACCTATTAGAGTATGAAGACGAATTGGAACAAACAGAAGAGACAAAAGATGATACTTTAAATTAAAGGGAGCACCGCCTCCTGTAAACCGTGCACCCGTGTTAATCATAACAGACCTAATCAAAAATAACACAATTACAGTTGTAATAAATGGAGTGATGGTCAAGGCAACTATAGATACGGGAGCAGTAATATCAATTATTACTGACGAATGTGCGGCAAAGATAGGATTTTGTAAAAGATACCGAAATAGCATCAAAGAGGCTTCCTCAATGCATCAGGAGACTATATTGATACTAAAGGTAAATTATTGGAAGTACCGATGAGGATCGCTAATACCACGTTTTTGCAAACATTTACAGTTATAGATACAGAAAAAAATTCGCTACCCTATGAGGTGATATTGGGAAATGACTTTTTGATGAATAATAAGTGTATCATCGATTACACGAATAAAACTATATCAGTCCAAGAAGAAATAGTAACAACTTGCGAAGAAGAGCAGGGCACAGAAACCATAGAATTTCGGTTAAAGGAAGATTGCCGTGCAGAAGAGTTCCTGAACACTTGAAGGAACATTATAACACCATATTGAATGAACTAATTGATAACAAGATAATAAGGCCAAGCAAAAGTCCTTTTGCTGCGCCCACGGTCTTTGTGAAACAAGGTGAGAAATATAGACTCTGTATAGATTTCCGGAAACTTAATGATATTACAAAGAAAGACGCCTATCCACTCCTGAGGATAGAGGATATCATATATGAAGCTAGCAAAAATAAGTATTACACATGTATAGACCTCTGTAAAGCATACTGGCAGGTGCCAATGGAGCCTACGGATATTGAAAAACGCCGTATGGGCTGTTTGAGTGGATGTATATGGCTTTCAGGTTATGTAATGCCCCAGCTACGTTTCAAAGATATGTAACGAAAGTTTTGAAACAGAACAACAAACAAGTTGAAAAAGGGATAAGTGCATATATAGACGATATATTGATAGCAAGTGATACAATTGAAGAACACTTTGAGAAGCTGGACAGAACACTGAACATCCTGTATAAGGCAGGTCTACGTGTTAATGGAAAGAAGTGTGAAATTCTAAAAGAGCAAGTTGTATTCCTGGGGAGACAAATTCAAAAAGGTGAAATACGAATGAAAAATAATGCGAAAGACATGATTCAAAACATTAGTAGTCTGAAAACAAAAAAGGATTTACAGTGGATTATGGGTTTTATCAATTATTATGGTTCATTCATATCCAATGTGGCTCATAAAACTGGTAAGATGACAGAATTGCTTAAAAAGAATAAAATTTTTGAGTGGACATGGAGAGATCAAGATCAGTTGGATAACATAAAAGATGAATTGAGCAGGATGCCATCATTGAAAACACCGGACTATGATAAGGAATTTATCCTCTACTGTGTCACCAGCAACGTCGCGATAGGGGCATGCCTAGGTCAGATAAAGGATGGTAAAGAAGTGCCCATACAATTTTTTAGTCGCAAACTGAAACAGAGTGAGCAAAATTACAGTTCAATGAAATTGGAAATGTTGGCTCTAGTTGAAAGCATAAAGAAATGTCGTTATTTTTTAATAGGACAAATGTTTAAAGTGAGAACTGATAATAGTGGACTAGCATGGCTTAAAAAGTTTTCGGGCGCCAAATTTTCAATTGTATTGCAATGGATTGAATATTTAAACAAGTTCAAATTTACGATAGAACATCAAAATGGAACATTACATAAAAATGCAGATTTTTGGACAGCGTTGCCAGAATATCAAAGAGATTTGGAAAAAGTAGATGGTGAAAAGAAACAATTTCAGTTCATGTCACACAATGAGTACTCTGAACTACCTGATATTAATACGGATAAGAAAGGTAATGCAATTATGCCAATAATAATTAAGGAAGAAATATCTGAAAAAGACATAATTGAAAAACAGAAAACTGACATAATTTTGAAGGACATACGAGATAAAATGGATAACAACGATTGGATGCTGGGAAAGGAAGCCAAAAGTTACTTCCAGAGATATAAGTGGAAATTAAATAGAAATGGACTTTTGTATATAGAAGGAAAGATGCTGAGGATAGCAATCCCCAAATACTATAAAAGGGAATTAGTTCAAAAGATACACAAGAACGGACATCTGGGTATAATACAAACAGAAAATACCTTTAACGCTCGTTTCATGACAACGAGTATTAGAAGAACGGTAGAAGATGTTATTAACATATGTAATACATGTCTTATAAATAATAAGAGCC
>CABFPE010002381.1:0-14547 GCA_900660155.1 Hofstenia miamia
CTACTTGACACAACTTGCTTAGCTGAACATTTTATTAAATATCAAACCAGATAAATGAAGAATGCAAATAAAATAAACTCTGAAGAATTTATTGTTCATCAAATTTCTCTTAAATTCTAAGCAATTTATTTAAAAAGTTTTAAGTACCTGCCGATTTTGAATTTTGAATTAATCTTCTGCCAATATGGCTGTTCTTACGTAAGTGTAATTTTGCTTGTTACAATTTGTCAAATAATACTTAATTAGCTCCGGTATTTTTCTCACAATGTACAATATTGTAACTTGGTTGCATCTTACAAAATGAATAAGATAATTAACTAAATTTTACAATCATATTTCTGATTATATTTAATCACTGTTAATTATTGGACACTGATCTCTTTTGTTTGCAGCCCTCCTCAGCTTGCGTTATGGACAGCACTGGTCACTCCCCATGCACGAGAGTGTCTGCTTTTTGTATGACTGACTCCACCTCAGAATCTTCCCATGTTATCATTGCGTATTCAGATTGCTTTGACATTTTCAGTACTGTTCTCATTCAGTGGTGACGGTGTTTGCATATTTTAGGAATCAAGTTTCTGCTATAGGTGTCATTTCTTGCAATTCGTTCATTTTTCATGAGAAAATTTCAAAGTATTTCTCATACAAGCAAATGCCTATTATTGCTATTAGGAGCATCATCTGCGCATCAGCTTTACATGCGTGATTTAAGTCTGCTCTCATCTGTGTGTAACATCTTGCTCTCTGTTGACTCTCGGTGGACTCCAAACACCATTTCAGGGAAGATGTAAGATCTAAAAGTTACTCCCACACAGCCGCTTATTATGAACTCAAATGCACTTGGGGTTCCTGGCCAACTCTATTTGCCTTACAACCATTTTATGAACTATAAGTCATAAACATTGATTAACAATATTATTTAATCCCTTTCGTTTCTCATATCACCATCAGCTTCAGCTTCCCTTCTTTTTCCTCTTTGTAAGAACATATTTATTTATCTACTGTTTTATATCTTAATTTGGCATTATGTACTGTAAAGTAGATCCTTAAGTCTGCACCACCACGCCTTTAACTTTTTAGGCAATGGTCATTAAGCTATTTCAAATGACAAATAAAGTAAAAGTAACTAACTGGTTGATGCAAAAGGTTCGAGTTGCTGTTCTAATCTGATAGAATTAGATACAGAAACTTAATATAAACGCAATTGTGCTTCGATATAGTTTCAATTATCAATCAAATGCAAAAACAGCTCGTTTTTTAGGGTAATTGTTTATTATTATTAATAATGACAATACACTATTACCAAGGAAAAGTAATATTTAAATATATGTAATAAGGTTAATTAGTTTTGCTTTTAATTTAGATCAATGAGGCAGTTTAATCTGTGTGGCTGCAGATATGGCTACACGCCCCCCAAAGCTGCACTAGTTAAGTAAAGCCATTATTTGACCTTCAATTAGCCATTCCATTGCCGTGTTAAATCTAACACAAGAAATAATAAATGAGTAAATGATTTTTCGGGAAAGACTGGTGAGGTTAATTAGTTTTGCTTTTAATTTAGATCAATGAGGCAGTTTAATCTGTGTGGCACTATAAGTCGTAAACATTCATTAACAATATCATTTAATCCCTTTCGTTTCTCATATCACCATCAGCTTCAGCTTCCCTTCTTTTTCCTCTTTGTAAGAAGCGGCGACTATCTTTCTAGCGGCGTCTTCATCAGACCATTGGGCGTCATGGAGGTCTTGGTCATCTCTCACAATTTGGGCAACTACATCTGTGATAGAAGGATTCCGTTTCTTATACTGAAACTGAGGCCTTGTTTTGATGTGTGGCCTGATCTTCATCACTTCCCGCACTACCAAGGTGTGATATTTTAAGTACGCATGTATGCCTTTCAAGGCGACAAGTAAAGTCATCTTTGCGTCTGTGTCTGCTGTGTGGGCAGTTCCAATAGGGTGGTTTGGATAGAAGAACTTAAAAGTTTGAGTGAGCAATCTAGGACTGTCGATTGATCGTTGGTGTGTGTACAGTTCTACTCTTAAATCGTCCTCAATAATTTTGTTCACATCTTTTACATTTAGGCTTATCATTGCACATATTTCTACGCATTGTTGTACGTGTTGGGAGGACCTCAAAGAGGTGGTAGTGTATGAAGAGTTGCTTTCGCTATATTCACCAGACAAATTACAGGACAGGGATTGCAATACTCTATGATGGGCCGGTTTTTTAGCAGAGGGTGAGTCCCTCACTTTGCTCAATTTATGTTGTGAAGCCATCAGGACTGTATCTCTGGAAGACTGACTTGTTACGCTAGACTTACTTGAAAGTTTACGTTTTTTCGAGGGTGAAAAAAGTTTCGCCAGATTTTTTAGCTCATGACTCCGCTTTAAAACAGGAATTTTAGGGGACGGGGTCGACCTAGCCTTACTAATTTTTGGGGAGCCATGAGACACAGATTTAGGTGTTAGCACATTATCTACTAAAACACTAGAAGTAGAAGCACGAGTATCCATCCTGGTCGGAGAATTACATGAGTGTTTTTCATCTTCATGTCCACCATCTGATCGCCGTCATATGCGTTTGAGCTTTCGCTCCATGCTGTGAACAACTAAACATATGTTAGATAGTGGAAGTTGACTCATTAATTTTAAATTCTCATTTGCGGCCATTTTGGCCTCATGTGCATAATACGTCCTCTGAGGGACATTAACATTAGCTTCGAATACAGAGTCGAAACCCTCCTTGCTTATACTATTTAAATCACTTGCGAGGTACAATTCGTTGTCGGTGTTTTCGACGTGTTTTAGTTCATTAGATTGGCCAATTTTGGCTGTTTCAATATCCTTTACAGTCCTACATAAGTTCGAAAAGTGCACTATGCGACTGTTGTCAATTTCATAGTTGTCATTGGGTAAGACTTTTGTGATTTTAACTGGGCCATGCCACTGCATTACTAGTTTTTTAACCTGTTTGGGGTCGGTGGTTGAAACTGGTTTGAACATGTAAACAAATTCCCCTACGGCGTGTTTTACACCATGAAGTTTTTTGTTGTAGTTTCGTTTTTGCCTTGAGCTACTAATTTTCGTGTTGTGCATCATGAGGGTATGGGTCTCGGCTAGTTGGCTAATTAAATTTTCAATGTGGCCAATTTCAGACCTTGGGGCATAATTGTGAAACATTAGTTGTAGCAGCATTGACGCCTCCTTCCCAAAAATTGCCTTAAAGGGTGTTACCCCCGTTGTTGAGTGGACGGCTGTGTTATAGAAATACTCAACCCCCTTAAGAACGGATCTCCACTGTTTTCCCCCTATCCTAGACGTGAGGGCCCTTAGTAGTTTAATTAAAGTCCAGTTTGTTCTTTCCACCATTCCATTTCCTTGAGGGTGATAAGCTGTCGTATGTTTGTGTAGAATATTCATCTTTCATAGCAGGCTTTGGAAGAGTTGTGATTCAAACTGGGTTCCCTGATCAGTAACTATCTTGTACATAGGTCTGAACGTTAAAATCCATTCATCCATTAGCGCCGTTGCCACTGCCTCCACAGTCACCCTTATTAGTGGAGTCATTCTGGTGTACTTTGTGAAGTTGTTGACCATAAGTAAAACATACTGATAACCATTGTCGTCCTTTGACAATTGTTCAATGTCCATGTGGACTAGCTGGTTGGGTCTGTCCGACGTAATCTTTATAAGAGGTGATCATTGTTCCAGAAATCTGTCCTTATTCAGCAAGTTGCAGATTTTACACTTATCCAGTACGTCTTTAACTGCTTCCCTTACTCCGATACAGACATATTTTGTGTTAAATGTGTTTCTGGTTTGGGTCTCACCCAAGTGGCCATTTTCATGAATTCTGCGTATAATGTCTCTTTTATAGTATTCAGGGATTGCAAGTTTCCTAGTTGTCTTTGACTTGACTACCAAGAGGTCATTCTCAAGCAGTTTCCAGCTGTAGATGGAGAAGTACTTTTTCGCGAGGTTGCTTAAGGACAATCTACAATCCGTAAGGAAGTTCGTGATCTGTTGCTTCCTGATTATTTCCTCCATAGAAATCTCTGATTTGATAAGAACTGATAGGACATTGTGTCCTTTCCTGGTGGTGTTTGATTCTGGCAAGTTTTCATATTGGTCTTTGTGGCCAGTTCTCCAGGTAGTTTCTCTAAGTCTTGCTTGTACTGCGATTGCACAGTCATGAAGTCTGCATTCACGTGTAGCTGCCCAGGTCGGTGCTTAATGTGAAAGTGGTAATCACTGAGGCTTTCAATCCAGTGTGCCACAATATTTAAGCGGTCACCCGAAAATTTCTTGAGCCATGCCAAGCCACTATTATCAGTATGGATTAAAAAGTCCTTCAGCCAGACCAGCAGGTATTGAAATTTCTTTAATGCTTCTACCAACGCAAGCATTTCCAATTTCGAGCTCCCATATGCCAGTTCGGCTTTCTGAAGTTTCCTTGAAAAGAACATGATTGGGTACTAGATCCCGAGTTCATCCACCTGGGACAGTACAGCACTGATTGCTACCCCACTCACATCACAGTCCACTATAAATGGTCTATCCGGATGAGGTGTGTTCAACAAAGGCAATTGTTGAAACTCCCGCTTCAAGCTGTTCCATTTGTCCTCATGTATTCTTTCCCATTTAAAAGTAACGTCTTTCTTCAGTAGTTGTGAAATATTAGCTGTCTTAGTTGCAATATCTTTGATGAAATTATGGTAGTAGTTCACAAATCCAAGCAACCATTGTACATCCTTTCTAGAATGTGGGCTAGCTATCTCCTGTATAAGATCCTTTGCATTGTCACGAACCTTGATGCTGTTGTTGGTGATTTCTCTCCTGAGAAATGTCGTCACGGGTTGCATGATAGTGCATTTGTTCACGTTGATCTTCAGACCAGCTTTGCGTAATAGACCAAAAACCTTAGCTAGTTTGCCCTTGTGTGATTGAAAAACAGGCGTTCCTACTAGGATGTCATCGATGTAGGCTGCAAGGCCTTCTTCCAGTGAATGCTCACCATTGCAAAGTACTTTTGTGATGTAGCATTGAAAAGTCGCGGGGCTATTATTGAGCCCAAAAGCCATGTACACCCACTCAAACAAGCCGATTTGCCAATAGGCTTTGCACAAGTCAAGGGTTGAAAACACCTTATGCATTGTCATGCCATACAGTATCTCATCTATGTGGGGCAAGGGGTACACGTCTTTCACAGTTTTCTCATTCAGGCAGCAGAAATCGATACACAAGCGGGTTTTGTCACCCTGTTTAATAAAGACTGTTGGTGACGCCCATGGGCTGTTGCTTTTCCTTATTATTCCGTTATTTAACAAGTCCATCATTGTTTTCAGGTATTCCTCCTTGAACTTTTCGGGAACATGTCTAACTGGTTGGCGTATCAGCTTGTTGTCTGTCAATTCGATTGCATGCTCCTCATTAACTACCTGGCCAACTGGCACACTGTTGGACAAAAACACGCTGGAGTGTACTTTCAACAATTTTAATAATTGATTACGCTTGTCTGCAGTGAGGTGTGGGTGCATTTCGCCATTGACCATAGGCAAGGGTGCTTCAGAATTGGTAGTGTTACCATCCGACATCAAACATTCCAGTTTTGGAACAAGTTGAACTTGTACTCGTTTAGCTGTAATTGTGAATTTCCTTGGGCAGATTTTAATCGCATTTAGCGACTTGTTCATGATGGCAGTTATTGCCATGTTGCCTGACACAGATACTAGAGAAGAAAGAATTGTTAAACACCAAGATGAATGTCCCTGAAATGACTTGATAATAAAGTGTCCGGATTTGTTCTCTTTAGTAAATATGCAAACCATCTGCCAGCTCCTAGGTGGGATTTTTATTGGCTGTTTGATATTAAAGATCATTGTGTCATCCATAACTTTGAGTCTTTCTGTCATTTTGGCCTGCAGGCTGTTATGAGCTGGTAAGGCAACTCGCCATCAAACATGTCTGCTACTAACAAGTTGATCTCAAAAATGTCATTCCCAATCATAATTGGGTACTTTGGTAAGGATCTGATTATTGCCTTGCCTCCACCTGAGGCGTTTTGCAAATCTATTTCAGATGTTACTAAATCATCTCTTTGTATGCCAAGCTGGTTAGCACAAGTGTCTGCTATTAACAAAACCTGTGATCCAGTATCCAAAAGTGCATTTACTATTACGGAATTAATTTTAACAGGAATGGACTTGTTGTTAATCAGCTGTTCCATGACACACACAGCTTCCGCATGGTTTTCACAAGATGGTGCTTGGTTTAGTTTGATTGTATGTCAGCATCTTCAGGATCTGATTCACGTTTGTTGTCCGTGTAGTCCTCATCATCAACTAGGTTGACATTTTGGGTACACTCTGTTCTTAAGTGCCCTGTTTCTCCACACCCTAAACAATGCGTTGAATCCTTTGACTTACTTTGTTGTTGTTGCTCCAATCGTTTTTTAATTGTGCGCATGACCAGTTGTTTTCTGGATGACTTAGTAGTCCAATTTTGTTTGGACTCATTCAGTTGAATTATATTCATAGCTTTCTCCACAATGCGCATTAGCGAATCATCCTGGTCGCATTTGTATTTAAGTTTATCAGCAGTTGTGGTGGGTATACCTTTTAGAAGCTGGCTGAACAAATTCCTTTGAAGGTTCTCCATTGACTGACAATTTCAGTAAGCATTCCACGTTTTTGGCATAAGCCAACACATCTCCACCATCCTTTAGAGTAATTTTGTTGAGCAGCATTTTATACTGCTTTTTCACTATCATATTATTGAAATTTTCTTTAAAAGATCCTATCAACTGCCTATACGAGTTCTTTTGGCCATCCTCCAAAGTTAGGTAATGATTAAAGGCCTTCCCCTATAGGTAATAGGGAAACTGCATTGCTACCATTGACATGGAAGTGTTAATTGTTTGCATGAAACGTTCAAATTGTTTTAACCATTTCATAAATGTGGGTCAGTTCACGTCAATTTTCCCTGAAAACTTTTCAGGTTTGATAAGCATTGATGTATCACATTTTGATTCATTGTCTTGTAGAATTGATTCCTTGAATACTGTTTGTCTGGTACTCTCTATTTGCTTCCTTGTATCGTTATTTGGGATTAGCAAGGAATCAGTCAATTCTTTTTTAAAAGCTTCTAGCTGTGACTGCACAGCCTGTGTCATTGTTGGTTGTGAGGACGTGCTCACTGGGATTGGCGTTATAAATTCCTGATGAGTTGTTACCAGAGAATTTGGTACTTTCTTCGAAATTGATTGTAATTCCTCAATTGATTTCTCCAATATGTCAAGACGTTTCTGCGTCTCAGAAATAATTTCCGTTAACATTTCGATTGAATGTGCTATTCTTAGCAACTCTTCTTGTTGTATTTTAATCTGATTCTCTATTGTGTCTGATTTGATTTTCTCCATATTGTTATGTATTAAATTGATATGAGTGTTCATAGTTTCAATTAGTGTAAATAATTTCATTATCATTTCATTATTCGCAAAATCACTGGTTGACGAAGTTGAAGGTGCTTTGTCAGCACTGTTCTTGTAGTAGTAGTCAGATTCCAATGAGATTGTTGAGTTTCTCGAATGATTGGTTCTTTGGACATTTTCAATAATAGGTTCGACATTAGTGTTTGATTTTTCTGCAGGCAAAGACACATTTGCAGAACTTTCCATTTTGCCAGAACTGTTGGGAAAATTAGGGTTGTTTAAAGTGATGGGCTTAACTAACACCTTGGCGTTTTTGGTTTTGGGGTGTACTTTCAAGCGTTTTTTAGTCATAGTTTTGTTTGTTACAAAAAGTGGCAGGTGGCACAAACAGTAAAAGGTGGCTGACTGTAAGTCGCAATGCTACGGTTTCTTACCATAGCAGACCAAAAAAAAAGAAATTAAACAGTAGAAACAAAAAACAAACAAAATTCTGAAAAAGAGAGTGTTTGAAGGGCAGGAAAACTAATTTGTTTAAGCTAAGTTGACAAACTAGGGGACCCACAAAAAGTGTTACAATAAATAACTGTTAAAGTTCATTACAACAAAATTCAAACGTAATACAAAATCAATACGTAAACTAATAACAGATAATGAGTTGTAAACTATATATAGTTTAATATCAAAAACCGCTTTAAGTTTACAGCACAAAGTGCTTTCATTCAGAACGTAACACAATGGCAATAATGCCGCATGTGATGATTTGTCATCAGTCATCTCAGGATTCCTGATCATCTCATTGTCCAATCTCTCACACTATGCAGTATGGCATCACTATTTGTCTGCATTTAATTGTGCAGAATACCCGTTTCTGCCAAGTGCATACTTCACAGGTTTAATTAATTAATTTTGCCTGTTGGCACAAAACAACACCTACAGCTGAGAAATTGTTTGTTTTCACACCATTTTAGAAATAAAATTCTAACCTGTCATAGATCCATGATCTGATGTAATAGAGAAACCAATGTCTAAGAGACTGCTGCTATGGAACTATCATCATTATTACTCTATTTGCCTTACAACTGTTTTATGAACTATTAGTCGTAAACATTTATTAACAATATTATTTAATCCCTTTTGTTTCTCATATCAGCATCAGCTTCAGCTTCCCTTCTTTTTCCTCTTCATAAGAACATATTTATTTATCTACTGTTTTATATCTTAATTTGGCATTATGTACTGTAAAGTAGATCCTTAAGTCTGCACCACCGCGCCTTTAACTTTTTAGGAAATGGTCATTAAACTATTTCAAATGACAAATAAAGTAAAAGTAACTAACTGGTTGATGCAAAAGGTTCGAGTTGCTGTTCTAATCTGATAGAATTAGATACAGAAACTTAATATAAACGCAATCGTGCTTCAATATAGTTTCAATTATCAATCAAATGCAAAAACAGCTCGTTTTTTAGGGTAATTGTTTATTATTATTAATAATGACAATACGCTATTACCAAGGAAAAGTAATATTTAAATATATGTAATAAAAATAAGGTAATTTCGTTTTGTAATTCAAAAGCCAACTTATTACAATATGGCTCCCCATCTTCTGCGCGTCCCTATACTCAATATTGCCTTGTAAGGGGATGACGTCAGAAGTAAAATAAAATAAATACAAATTCACTAATAAAATCTAACACAAGAAATAATAAGTGAGTAAATGATTTTTTTAATTTAGATCGATGAGGCAGTTTAATGTGTGTGGCTGCAGATATCGCTACATGTGTATTCAGATAAAAGAAGGTAAAGACCTTTTGTAGGCTGCGCATATTTGCTACATCTTGATAAAAGAAGGTGAAGATCTTTCTTAGGCTGCACGTGTTTGCCACATCTTTATATAAGAAGCCGATGTTATCCACTACTTCTTGCTCTGATATCTCACCAGGATCATTCTTTCCAATGTGCATCATAGTGATGATTTCCACTCTTTTCATTACGTCATAGTAGCGATACTTTTGTTCCCACATATTGGTCCATATGATATTGTTAACTCCTGAAAATAGCATAACTGCCTGCTGCTGGTATTTTTCTGTTCTGTCATTTCTACGGTCTTGTGTTGTGAATTTATATATGATTTATACTCATGTAGAAATGCTTTTGCTGGTTTTACTTCCTTTGGGAGTCTCCATCTTGGCAGTACCATGGGTATTGCAATCATTTTCAGTGGCGTACATAGTAAGATCTTTGTGTCAAGTCTCTCAATTTCTTTGTAAGTGCACATTGTATTGTATTCTGTTGCTAAGCTGATAGTAGCGGGGTAGTTCATTTTTGCTTCTGGGATTGTCTCCCAAAATGATTGCGTAAGTCCCCTTTTGCTTAATTTCATTTGTATGCGTTCTTGTATATCAATTTTCGATGTTATGCATTCAACGTCAACCACAATCTGGTTGAATGGCTTCAATAATTCTTCTAGTTCTGTGCGCGTGAATGCTTTGGTGAACATTAATTTCATCATTGCGACCATCTGTTGTTCCCTTATTCTCTGGTAGTTTCTCTCTGCTATCTCCTTCTTTTCCTTTGTTACTTTTATTTCTACCAGGAATCGCTCATCGTCAGTGTCAATCCATTCGATTGTACTATCTTGGCTTGTGTCTCCCCACTTTTCAATGTTTATTTTATCAATCATTGTCTGCGTTTTTGGGGATAGTAACAACTGTGATGAGGTTAGTAGTAGTTCCTCCTTTGTGATTTCCTGTTGTGTTTTTGTCACCATTTCGCATATCTCTACTGGTGTTGTTATTCCTCCTTTCTTTAGCATTTTGGCTCTTTTCATTATTTTTGTAAATGTGCATCACCGGCTATTTCTTGCATGACGTTTCATTTTCTCATGTATCACTTGTTGCACGTTTTTCTGTTTCAGTAATTGTCTTACGTCCTCAGTGTTAACTAGTCTGCATTTGATTATTTTCTTTGTGGTTATCCATGGTTGGTTTTGCAGTTGTTTTAATCGTGTTTCAGATGTTGCACCCCACATGTACTTTTGCATGGGTTCTTCGAATATTTGTATCTCACTTGGGCAGATCCCTGTGATGTTTGCTAGTTCTACTATCAACATTCTTCCCATTGGGTGATGCTTTGTTATCAATGTGCTTAGCAGTTTCTCCATCATCTGCATCAGTTTCTCATTTTTGTTTGGAGATTCGATTTTTTTGACGTGTCCTTTCAATATCCAGTTTTTTGTCTGAGTGTTCATTGGTGATAATGCGATTTCGAACTTTTTCGCCTTTGTGAGTTTTATTCTTTGGTTCCTTGTTATGGGCAACCTGAGATCTTTCTCTTCTATGAGCAATATTGCTAGCAGCCATGCAGATGTTCTATACCTGATTTCCGGCGCGTTCTTTTCCTCTAGTATAAGTTTACAGAAGTCCTTTTTTGTGTTCAGCTCATATGCTTGATTGATTTCTGCCAATACCATTTCTACTGTTTTGTGATATTTGCTCGCTGGTGCCTCTATTCTGATTTCAGGCCATGATTCATCTATCTTCTTCTGCAACTTCATGTTTGTCCAGACGTTTTGAATTTCTTTCAAATGATCCTGGCGTTGAGTCATGCTGCATTTGATAAATAGTGTCAAGGCTTTTTCTAGTCCTTCATTTTCTTCTAGTATTTCCGCCATTTTGTTTGTTGAAACAGATCTATCACTATACTGTTATCTATCATGATTCCATATATCTGCGCCCAATAATCGATTTGTAAGTTGAAACGGATTAGTTTGGAGATTGTAAACTCTTTCTTCTCCCATGGGAAGAAATTTTCTGTTTGTAGAACCATATCTTTTAGATATTTCGGTAATTCCTCCAGGTTTTCTCTCATTACTATGATAACTATTCTTATCTGTTGTACTCTTGCCATTCGTACTGTCTGATTGATCTGCTTTTGTAAGTGCTTGTTGTATTCTTTTTCTCTTAACACGTGTATGATTGTTAAGTTTTCTTCGTCTAAGTTTATCTCCAGGATGTTTGCTATCTGTTCCTTATATGCCATGAGTGCTTGTGCAGTTTCCAGTGTAAACTCTTTGTTGAATGTCATGTGAATCATGCTTCTCATATATGGCCTGTTGATTGTTTCATTCAGCTCCTGTGGATAACTGAGCAATATGTTAACTTTGGGCTGATTGTCTGCCTCTAGTAGAATTGGCAGATTGCTTCCTTCCATTTTGGCGGTTTTTCTGATGAATGTTTTAGTTTCCGGAGATAACTTCTCGAACACATTGTGCTGCATTTTTGTAGTTGCCATGAAATAGGGGTGCAATGTTTCCCTGTCGATTTTAGACCTTTGCTTTTCTCTCTCTTTAGATCTTACTGTACACTCTGATGTTGTTTCTGAGGAGGCGTCTATCTGCCTCATCTGTAAAGGTAATCTGCTTGTGCTCATTTCACAGTCCATAGGCTGTGAACCTGTGCCACTGGTCAACCAAGGTCCCCTTGAATCGGCTATCAGTTACAACCACTGGTACTTGACCAGCTGTGGTTCCAGTGGAGATACCTTCAGCCTTGAATCACTTCCAGATCTCCATGGTTCTTCCACCACTCACACCTTCCACTGAAACTCCAGTTGTGTCACCGCCCTTGAATTGGCGAAGTGATCCCCCAGAAGGAAAGTTAAGCTGCAAAGAGGCTGATTGTCCGTTCGTATCTCTGCCCTTGAATCAGCCTTGAGTACTACTAGGACGCCTCTTAACTCTGCGTCATTTATTGACCATCTCCTCGTTCTCATCCCTTCTGCCCTTTAATCAACCTCCAGTTTGAGAACTCCTGCACACTTGCCTCCTTGTGTTTGTGGTCAGGATTCCATCAGTTGGTTGATTTCGCCTCACTTGCTTCCTGAGTGGTTGATGCATCCTTCTCTAGTTTCCTAAATGCAGTTATTAAATCTATATCCCATATTTCAGGGTTATATATAGTTTTATTTCTTGCAGCCCTCTGTGGTTGCACTCTCCTTTCCAGTTGCTCATTTCCAATATCCGCTGTGAATTCTTCCTCGAATTCCTCCTCCAGTAGACTATCTAAATCACACATGTCGTACATAACCTCTTTGCCATTAATTCAGCTTAATTTAAATTCGGCACTTCCATCTATCTTCATTTCCTTGATGTCCGCCATTGCTCTTTTTAAATTTTGAAAGTGCAACAGTCTGCCGTTATCTAGCATATATTCGTTATTTGGCAATTCTTGCATTATTGTATGTGGTCCAGACTGAACTGTTTTTAATTTGCGAACCTGAGTCATGTCTGTTAGTTTCATTGGTGTGAATGCATAGACTTTATTGCCTACTTTGTGCGCGTGCAGGTAAATTTTTTATTATAGTTTCACTGTTGTCTCACTGCTGATTTCTTCGTGTTGTGGCATATTGTTTCGTGAATTGCTGAAATCTGTTGCGTAATTGATTTACATATTCGTTATTNGAACATTGCCTTAAATGGGGTGATTCCTGTTGTTGAGTGTACCAACGTGTTGTAGAAATATTCTATCATCTCGATCACCTATCTCCATTTGTTTCCGCTGATCCTCATTGTTGTTACTCTTATTAATTTTATCAGAGTTCTGTTTATTCTTTCTACCACGCCGTTTCGCCTGTGGGTGGTATGCTGTAGTTCTTTCGCTCACTATCTCTAGAATTTTAGCCATTTCCTGAAATAGACCACTCTCGAATTGTGGTCCCTTATCTGGTATGATCATTTCCATTGGCCTGAATCGCAGTTTCCACTCCTTCATTACTATTTCTGCTGTGGTCTCCGCAGTTGTGTTTTTCATTGGGATCATCCTCGCATATTTCGTTAAGTTATCCACCATTACTAATAGGAATTGATACCCCTCATTGTCTTTTGATAGTTGTTCCAAGTTGATGTTGACTATTTCGTTCGGTTGTGTGGCTATTATCTTTTCCACCAGTGCTCTCTGTGTTGGGAATCCTTGACTGTTATGTAACAAAGATGTTCTGCATTTGTTAATGATGTCTTTGATTACTTTTCTTACTGCTGTTGTTATAAATTGCCCATTGAATGTTTTCTCTGTTTGCTTTATTCCAAGGTGGCCTTTTTCATGTATCCGCCATATAAGATCTCTTTTGAAATACTCTGGTATCACAATCCGATTGTTTTGTCCTTCAACATACAGTAACCCATTTCAGTTTGTTTTCCACTTGTATCATTCAAAGTAACTTGCTGTTAGTTTCGATAGTGTCACTCGGGGTTCTTTCAGTTTCCTTATTATTTCATTGAGGATTACGTCATCCTGTTGTTTTTCTATTATCTCCTTTTCAGAGATTTCTTCCTTTATTATGATTGGTAGTACCATTTGACCTTTCTTGTCTATGTTGATCTGTGGTAGCTCTTTATATTAGTTGTGTGGTAGAAACTGGAATTGCTGTTTTTCTCCATCTATCTTTTCCGTGTCTCTTTGGTACTCTGGTAGTGATGTCCAAAAGTCTGCGTTGCTATGTAAGGTGCCCTTCCAATGCTCTATTGTGAATGTAAGCTCATTAAGATATTCTATCCAATGGGATACGATGCCCGATTTATCTCCCGAGAATTTTTTTAGCCACACAAGGCCACTGTTGTCTGTGCATACTCGGAACTCTTTTCCAATCAAAAAGTGTCTAAACTTTCTGATGCTCTCAACTAGGGCTAGCATTTCCACTTTGGTGGAGCCATAATTCTCCTCGCTTGCCCATAATTTACGGCTAAAGAATTGTATTAGTACTTCTTTCCCATTCTTCATTTGTCCCAGCATTGCTCCTATGGCCACCTTGCTTGCATCACAGTCTAATATCAATTGTTCATTATAATCTGGTGTATTAAGTGATGGTAGTTTCGCTAGTTCCTCCTTGATGTTATCTAGTTCCTCCTGTTCTTGCCATGTCCATATAAATGGTACCAATTTTCTCATGAGTTTTGTCATTTTCGCGGTTTTCCCTGCGATGTTTGGGATGAATGTGCCATAATAATTAAAGAAACCCATTATCCTTTGGATATCTTTCTTATTATTTGGTTTCTCTATTTTCCGTATCATCTCTCTTGCATTGTCTTTCATTGATATCCTCCCTTTTTCTATTGTCCTTCCT
>CABFPE010002383.1:0-14529 GCA_900660155.1 Hofstenia miamia
CCTTTAATTCTACTGAAATTTCTTCATGTCAGTTAGAATTAGGAAACGATAATTTTTATCCACAGGTAGAGATTCATCCAACTAGTGAATTTTCAAGGCTATATACAGAATTTGTTAGATATAATGATGGTGTCAATGATTTTTCAACAGGTACATTTATTAAGCCTTCTGATTTTAAGGAGAAATATGGAATAATTGTATTTGATTTATCTAAACAAAAAGATACATCTCGAAATGCTATCAATGAAATNGTAAAGTTGATTTTTTCAGAGGTCTAAAACATAGTATCTTACCTGCAGGTAAGGTTCAAATAAATCTTGAATTAGCAAAAGATGATAATGTAATATTTAATCCAGCAGGAAATGGAAAACTAGTTGTCACTCAATTACGTCTCTTTGTACCACAATTAGCATTCAATCCTAGTGGACGGAAGATGTATTTGAATAGTTTTATAAATAATAAATGGGTGTATATAAGAAACACATTAGAGGAATCTAATCCTATAAATCAGCAATCAGGTATATTTAAAATAAGTAATTCAATACAAAAACCTAGACATGTTTTCATCTATACCATCACTGAAAATAAAATTAATAATCAAGGCACAAATGAAATTTGATTTTGATACCTTTAATTCTACTCAAATTTCTTCATGTCAGTTAGAATTAGGGAACAATATTTTTTATCCACAGGTAGAGATTCATCCAACTAGTGAATTTTCAAGGCTATATACAGAATTTGTTAGATATAATGATGGTGTCAATGATTTTTCAACAGGTACATTTATTAAGCCTTCTGATTTTAAGGAGAAATATGGAATAATTGTATTTGATTTATCTAAACAAAAAGATACATCTAGAAATGCTATCAATGAAATTAGATTTCAATATACTTTACAAGGGGATCCTGCAGATCCATTTAAATTTTATGCATTGATTAAGTATGAACAAGAGATGTGTGAATACAATATCAAATTGAACAATTTTAACATTCTAGGGAAAAATAATTTTGGAAAAATATTTTCTTTAATATAATTGCATTACCATGCTATTAAGTGGCTTCAAAAACATTGGGGATGTTCAGAAAAGAAGTTTTTTAAAAAATGGAAAAATTGATTAAAAAACCTATAGGTACATAGGTAAAAAGGGGGTATAATTGCATACTTTAAAATATAAGTATGGCCGCATTTTTTTTACCCCTTTCCATAAAATCCAAAATTTCTAAAAAACACCTTTTTTCTTATCAAAATCAATAGAAAAGTGTAAAAAGTTATTAACAACTGATCATTATTAGAAACCCGTATATACACAACCCTATATTTTATTACTACTTCAGTTGGTTCCTTTTTCCAGAGAAAAACATTTTGTACTTGCATGTAGGTGCTTAACAAATGTTTGGTGATCTCTTCCAGTGTGATTTTGTAATGATTACAGTCTGTATTTTCTGTACTTTCACCATTCTTAATGTTTGATCCAACTGTTTTTCAAGATTTTTGTGATATTCATTTTCTATTAATATGTGTATGATTGTTAGATTGTGCTTGTTGATGTTGACCTTTGGGATTTCTGCTATCTGGTCAATGTATGCCATGATCTTCATTGAATGTTACATGCACTGTGCTGTGCATGTATGCCTTTTCAGGCATCTCATTTATCTCCCTTGGGTAACTAATTATGACATTCACTATTGGTCTATCATTGGCATCTAATACTAATGGTAGGTTTCTCCCTTGCTTCTTCACTACTCTCCTTATGTGAGCTTTTGCTTCAAGTGGAAGTTTTTGAATGCATTATATCCCATTTTCATGGTTCCCATAAAGTAGGCATGCAATGTTTCTCAATTGATTTTAGACATTTATTTTTCTCTTTCTCTTATTGTTTGTTTTGATGTGGTTTCTAAGGAAGCATGTAGCTGGGTCATCTTAAATGGCATTCTGCTGGTGGTAAGTTCACAATCCATTGGCTGTGAATCTGTCCTGACAGTCTCTACTGCTTAACCCTTGAGTTGGTTCACAGTTGACTCTGTCAACACTTGACAAGTTGTGGTTTCTATGGTGATACTGTCAGCCTTGAATCACATCCATATTGTCACAGTTCTTCCCCCACTTACACCTTCCCCTGGAACTCTGTCTGTCACACCTCCTTGAATTGGCTTTGTGGACCTTCAGGGGGAAAGTTCTGCTGTTCATCAGTTCTCAGCATGCACTGAAATTAGCATTGCCAATCTCTGGTGGAAGAAGCTTGGTGTTCATTTGTTTCCTTGCAGTGAATCAGCCTTGGGGACTACTTGGATGCCTTCTCACTCTATGTTATCTGTTAGTCAGTTCATCATTCTCATCCCTTCCACCCCTGAATCAACATCTGGTTTGAGAAGTTCTTCTTACTCTCCTTCTCCTGTTGGTTTCTGAGAGCTCCTCTGGTCTCTGATTGCCTCACACTCTCTTCCTCAATGATTGGTGCATCATTTTCTTTGATTTACCTAAGTTCAGTTAGTAAATTTAAGTCCCATATTTCAGGATCATATATTTCTTGACGTCATCACTCTTATCAATTTAATTAATGTCTGATTTAATCTTTCTATGGCTCCATTCTCCTGTGGGTGGTATGCTGTTGTTTACTTGCTCACTATCTCCAGTAATTTTGCCATCTTCTTGAATAGTCCACTCTCACATTGTGGTCCCTTATCTGTTATTATTGTTTTCATTGGGCCAAATTTCAAGATCCATTCCTTAAACACTATCTCCACTGTTGTATTTTTCATTAGGATCATTCTTGCATATTACCAAAAGATACTGATATCCCTCTTCATCTTTTGATAGCATTTACAAATCAATGTGTATTATCTCATTTGGTTTTGTTGCAATGATCTTTTCCAATGGTGCCATCTGTGCTGGGAAGTGTTGCTTGTTGTTCAATAAGCATGCCATACATTTATTTATTATCTCCTCAGTTACCTTCCTCACCACTGTAGTAATGAATCTCAAATAGAAGGTTTTCTCCATCTGCATTATTCCTAGGGGGAATTTTTCATGTATTTTCTGTATGAGTTCTCTCTTATAGTAGTTGGGGATCACAATCCTGTTCTTTTGAGCCTCAACATATAGTAATCTGTTTTTATTAAGTTTCCATTTATGCTGCTCATAATAGCTTGCTGTCAGTTTTGATAATATTGTTCACAGTTCTTTTAACTTTCTGATGATCTCATTGAGAATCACGTCATCTCTCTGCTTCTCCACTATTTCTTGTTCAGATATTTCCTCCTTCAATAAGATTGGTAAAACTACTTGCCCCTTTTTATCCACATTTATCTCAGGTAATACTACATATTCCATATGTGGTAGAAATTAGAACTGTTTCTTTTCTCCATCTGTTTTTGCTGTGTCCCTTCAGTACTTGGGTAATGATGTCCAGAAGTCTGTGTTATTATGTAGTGTGCTTTTGTGGTGTTTGATCATGAATGTAAATTCATTCAAATACTTGATCCATCATGATATTATTCCAGACTTATCTCCTGAAATTTTTTTTAGCCAGGCTAATCCACTCTTGTCAATATTTACTCTAAATTATCTACCAATGAAGAAGTGTCTGAATTTCTTGATACTCTTGATTAATGCCCACATCTCCAGCTTAGTCAACCCATAGTTCTCTTCACTTGCTTTTAGTTTCTGACTATAGAATTGTATGGGAACCTCCTTTCCAGTTTTCAGCTGTCCTAGTTTTGCTCCAAATGCCAATTTGCTGGAATCAGAGTCTAAAATGAATTTCTCTTTATATTCTGGCATATTTAATGATGGTAATTCTGCTAATTCTTCCTTGATCTTGTCCAGCTTCTCTTGTTCCTGCCAGATCCATACAAATGGTACTGATTTCCTCATGAGTTTAGTCATCTTTGCAGTTTTTCTGGCAATGTTTGGGGTAAAGGTTTTGCAGTAATTAAAGAATCCCAGTATTCTCTGTATATCCTTCTCTTTATTTGGCTTTTCTATTTTCTGGATCACATCCCTTGTGTTATCCTTCATGCATATTCTACCTTTCTCAATCAGTCTTCCCAGAAATACTATCTTCTCCTTCAATATGTCACACTTGTTTCCATTGATTCTAAGTCCTGCTTTCTTAAGTATTGTCAGTGTTCTTTCCAATTTCTCTAAGTGCTCTTGTATCATATCACTTGTCACAATGATGTCATCTATGTAAGTGTCAACTCTGTCTTCCATTCTATGTGTTTTATTTTTCAGTACTTTCATCACTGCTGCATTACACAATCCAAATGCAATGTATAGCCATTTGTACAGTCCATAAGGTGTTATGAATGCCGTTTTTTTGATATCTTCTTCTTCCATTTTCACCTTACATAAGTCTATCAACATAAAGTATTTATGTTTGCTAGCCTCATATAGCATATTCTCCATGTGTGGAAGGCAGTATTGGTCTTTCTTTGTCACTTTGTTCAGCTTGCAGAAATCTATCTATACTTTCTCCTAAATCAAAATGACTTTCTTGCTTTAAAATTAGTCAATAAACAAAATAAAAGATCACACAGAATTGAACTTATTAGGTATAAGAAAGTGAATAAGGAAAAATTCATTTCTAAACACAGCTATAAATATAAGGAATGAATTACCAAAATATATTAAACAAATATGTATGATAAAAAACTTTAAAATTTATACTAAAAAATATTTTTACATGTATAATATAAAAAAACTGAAATGATGAAGTTATACTATTTATAATTGTGATTAATCTATTAATGGAAACTAGCAATTGCTATATCCCAAGTTAAACCCTACTTTTATTTGTAAACATTGATTGTTTTATCTTTTTCTTTAGTTTTGTATTAGTTTTTTGATGCTTTCAGAATTGTTATCAGTATCTCTATTTATTGTTAAAACAATTTCTGAATATAGATTTTTCTTCTTTTTCTTCTTATTCTTTTTTGTTAGGGAATATATTATTGTTTTATACTTTTTTAAATCATTTCTTAGTGGTTTTAGCTCCCAAATTCTTGTAAAGGATTTTTATGAATACAAAATATTTACCATTTAGGTTTATGCATTTACAAGTGTATACATTTAGAAAAAGACATAGCATTGACTTGTGACTAATTTGATGACCATAAATCACATCTACAGATGTGAAAAAATTAAATTTCTGTTTTTAATTAACAACATACTGAAACTAAATTTACTATCAATTTACAAGCATTTATATATTTAGAAGCCAAATTCAATTTGGATGTGTCATTTAGATGAACAGGTCAATGCCTTCATTTTAAGTATACATTAGTTACAATGTGGTGAATAATCTGGAAAATGTGCTCTCATTTCTATAGAAACTACAATACAAGGGAAACACTTGTGAAGGCATTCATACATTAATTCCATTAGAAGTGAATATCAAATTGTAAAGTTAAAATAGCAAAGGAAAAAGCAGAAACCCAATGTAAAGTCAACAAGCATGCAAAAGCCATAAACAAAATAAACTGAAAAATATGTGCAAAGTCAAAAAGATGTAGCAGTCTACAACATATAAAGACCAAAAAATTGCATATATCAAAAGTAACACAGAAGATAGCCGCAAAAATTCTACAACTAGTGTTAAACTAATACAATAGTGTATTAAAGAAAGCATGCATATGTATAAATCCTACTGATAGCATCACATGTATAGCAAAATTGTTGCTAAAGTGTAAGTCTATATTTCATACATTGTAATGTTTAAGTATGACAAATGTTTTTCCTGTTTTTGTATTTTGCATATTTTTGAAAGGAAAATAAATTGCAGCAATTATATATAGATAGGTTAGTTTATAGAAAATGCATGGAATTTTTTAAGGTTGAAATCAAATTTTGTTATTATGCATAAACCATGTTTTGTTTTAGCAAAAAACAAATTAAATTGCAGTGATTGTTAATCATTAGAAATGTATTGAAATTTCTACAATGACAATAGCAATATATTTAAAGAAAATGAAGCTAACCTTTTGCATGCAGTGTATAGATTTCTGAAAAATGAATTAAATTTTGGACATAGGCTAGCTAAGCAATAGAAATTCATGGAATTTTTTATGGATAGAAAAACTAATCATTTTGCAAAACATAATATGAATTTAGTGAGCAATGTATTACTACAGTGCTTAAATAGTCAGCTAACAATGCCATGTATATTAACAAAAAATAGAGTCTAACTCTAACAAAATGAGCTGAGCCCCCTGAGCACCACCTTGAGTACACCCTTGAATTTGGTCAATCTTTCCAATGGGTGTTTTCCAGTGGCATTATAAAGCTGTTTGTCTATTATAACCCATTTACACATTACATGAGACATGCCTGTCTTATGTTTTCAATGAGTGAATGTCATGTCTAAATACACAAAACACACAACATTCAACCACTCAAGTAGAGTGCTTGAAAAACATTCAAATATCAAAAGGTTTTGATTTTCTCAAGTGTCTTATGTCTTGTGTCACCATGTAAACACCCAAAGCATTAGACAAGCAGATTTTCAAATGAAATTAATTAAGAATTGTTCAATAATTTAACCCAAAATCCCAAGAAACACAAGTTTGCGGGCCGCTGGCGGTTTCTTAGCGTTCTTGCAGTCCAGTGGCGGAAACTATTATCGCTGTCATACCGCCGTCGGGCAGCCAGTGATATTAGAGCACCACACTATGTGCTTGTAGGTATAAGCAGTTTCAGCATTTAGTATCAAAAAACATAAAATTTTGTAAATTTTGCCAAACAGTTATGTATCTTGTCAATTAATTTGATTGTATTTTGCGTAAGTGCATCTTTTTTTCTATCTATAGATGAAAAAGTGTTTTTCCAATTGTAATAGTTATTATATTTCTCAGAAATAAGTTTTTTGTTCTAAAAAATTGTCATTCTTTTTTATTTTTAGCATTTTTCTCGCTACTTAAATAACGTCCATGATAAATGTATAAAAGTAATGGGATGGATGTAATATTCCACCATAATTGATGTATCCTAGCAATACATTTAATAATGATCCATATTATTATGCTTTGAATTTTGAATTATTATTTGAAATAATAATATTTATCAAAATTTTGTTGTGCTAATATTCTACTATTTTGCAAGCAACTAATTTCATATTATTACAAATTTACGCTGTAAGGACATACCCAATCTTAAAGCCATAAATTGCTAAAAATTTAATATAGCTTTAAATATTAGTTTACATTCTTAAATATTCATTGAAATCGACTACCTATTTTTAGTATTCATAATTTTTTTCGGAATTACATTTACCATCGTTGTGCGGTAAAGTATGAATTAAATAGTATCTTTACTTCGAGCATAGAATGGTTTGCACTCTACACCGAATAATTTTCTTCTTTTGAGTGTAAAAATGATATAGTTATTATTAAAATTTATCTTTAATAAATGACAACTCTCTTGTTTGAATTGCTTTCAATGTAATAAAAGTTAGCGTATTTTTGTTTTTAAGATTGCAAATGTTATAATTGAATGCGTTCTTTGTTAAATCCTTCAGTTTAACATCTTTCAGTGCCACAGATTTTTCATCATACTTCCAAATTTAAGCAATCGCCACATTCTCATGATTTTGTAATGTAGACATTGTTTATGCGTCATAGTTATCAAATTTTGATACTGTATTCTAAGCAGAATTCTATTAATTTTACATTGTGTATTTGTCCAATTAAAATTTTTGTAATAGTATTTTAATTTCTAGTTTAATGCACCGTTCAACTAAGTACAGACGATTATCTAAAATTGTTGATACAATTTTGAATGCCACTGATTCGGATTCGGAATGAGACTATATGACCTTCAAATATTGATGTGCAATCCACTTCAGAAGAATTCGGAATTTCTTCGAGCACTGAAGAAAATAGTGCTTCTATTGAAACGCCTCCATCTTCTCATTCTGAGAGTGATGTAGAAATTTCTAGTAATTGCAGCAATAATCAACTTCAATCTGATCTCGAAACATGGGCTAAATCTTATAACATCCCACTAAAAGCGTTCTCCGCATTGCTAAAAATCTTGCATTCCTACAATATGGTACCCTTTTTGGATGCACGTACTGTGTTAAAGACACCACGTTCCAATGAGATTGTGCCAATGAGTAATGGATCTTTTCATTACTTTGGTATTGGGGAGCCTTTCAACAAATTATGTGATGGTGTTAGTAATGTTAAGGTATTCTTTTAAAATAAATGATTAATATAAGGAGCGCATGGTGTTTATTTTGATGGCGATGGAATTGACTTTTATTTTTTATATACAAACATTGAATGTTTTAAACTAAATATTCGGTATAGATTAAAACCTTTATAATGTAGTACGTACTCTGTATGTATAATTGTATATTAATTATTATTACGTTCTAGATATAAAATTTTGCTTAGATGAGTATAAAACTGGTCTGAATTCGATCTGTGAATTGGTCACAGCACATATAAGTGTTCGCAAGCGGATACATTCTAAGAAAATTTTTTATTAAAAAAATATGCTCAAGATCTGTTTGCATTCGGACAATTCAATATTGATGTAACTTATTGCTTCATGTATTCATTCATCATTTTACAGTAAATTTCAAGGAAATAAGTAAATACGTATTTAGATAGACTTGAATATCGATGTTTTGCCTTTGTTTAAGTCATCACCTTCTACATTTTGGCCCATTCTTGGATCATTTACTCATGCCCCTCATAGCGTTTGTGATTGCTATATTTTATGGTGTTGGCAAGCCTATTCTTCAAGATTTTTTAAAACCTTTTCTTGAAGAATTAGTTAAGTTAAAGAACTTGCGCTTTGTACACAAAATATGTAGTGGAAATGTTTTATATTGTAATTATTTTTTTTAGCTTGACATCAATGTAGTTGGAATGCCTTTATTCAAGTCTTCTCTTTCCTCATTTTGGCCCATTCTGGGCTCATTTACACACCAGCCTGATCGCGTTTTTGTAATTGCTTTATATTATGGCACTGCTAAACCTCCAATTGACGAATTTCTAAATCCTCTCGTTGCAGAATTAAGTGCACTTTCTTCTATTTCTGTAAATTTTTTTTGCATGGATCATCCTGCTCGGTCATTTTTAAAACAGACGAAGCAGTGTGGTGGCTATTCTGCCTGTGATATGTGCAATGTTATTGGAATTTACTTGGGAAGAGTTGTGTATTTGGAGTATGGCAGTGTTCGTACTAATACAACATTTCGCAGCAAAGATGATCCAGATCACCACACTGGAACATCACCCCTAATTAAACTTCCTAAAATTGATTTTATTTTTCAGTGCCCGTTTGATTACATGCATACAATTTGTCTTGGAGTAGTTCGCAAAATGTTTATGTGGATAAATGGGCCACTTAGTGTTCGTCAGCCTTCTTGGATAATAAATTCTATGTCCGAAGAAATGTTGAACTTGCGTAAATTTATTCCAAGTGATTTTAATCGCAAACCTCGATCGCTCAAGGAACTTAAATTTTTTAAAGCAACTGAATTGCGTCTATTTTTATTATACATAGGATTCATAATTTTGAAATTAGTTAATTTTCCGGAAAATATTTATAGACATTTTGTATTGCTAATGGCTGGTGTTCGCCTTTTATTATCTGATGGAAACAATTCTGAAGTCATCAACTTTGCTGACTTCAATGAAAACGATTTATGGAAAAGAAGCATGTACTTTTAACATTCACACCACTGGTCATTTTGCTGAATTATATAAACACAATGGATCTCTAGAGAACTACAGTTGTTTTAAATTTGAAAATTTTTTGCATAGATTAAAAAGAAGAGTAAGAAGTGGCAATCAGCCCTTACCTCAAATTATCAATCGACTAATGGAATATAACCAACAGTTGTCTGTTCCTGATGAAGACATTATTCCTCTTAATACTTTTAAAATCAATGGCCACGTTATTTGCACCAAAGAAAATGACTCAATTGTTTCCACAACTGATAATAGAATTGCAAAGGTTGTATCCATTAATGAGGAAACTGTTTCAGTTCAATTTTACAATGAACTTAATCAATTTGTTGGTTATACTTTTGACTCGCGAAAACAAGGAATATATGTGGTAAATCACCTCTCAAGGCAACTACACTACATTTCGAAATCTGCGATTTCTCATAAACTTATGCGTTTACCATACAACAATTGCTACATTGTTATTCCGATTTTGTAAACAAACATGTTGTAGTTGTATAAATTGTTTTCTATGTGTTTTTATGTTTATATAATTTAGTGTTATAATTGGAAATATTTGAATTTTGCTTTTGAAAATTCTAGATATCAATTTTATAAATAGTATATTTAATCAATTTAATTTGTACTTGGGACTTATGTGATATCCGGATTTTAAGCTCTGCTGGTATGTTGCTCTGAAATAATTATATGTACATTTAGAAATATATTTCCAGCAATATTTTTATAAATTCATAAGTTTATTTGAATATTTGTTTTTAATAGAAACTATTGACGTGGCCAGAAGACGGACAGAAAGGGCAGTATACACCAGCTCCATTGAAACCGAGGAGGAAACTCTTCATAGCACTTCCCGGAAAAGAACCTTGCCCCATCGGTATGCTTCTGATGAAGAATCGCCTCCTCCTCCTGTATGCCACAAGAAAAAACAAATCAATCCACCGCCTTCGCTGACATTTGAGCCTATTCAAACCAATCCTCCCATATCAACAAGCAATCCTGGGCCCAGTACGTCGCAATCTGATGAAAATTCGCACGATCTTCCCCCAGCTTTATCTAGTAAATATTTCTCTCCTTAGGTAAATACTTGTTTTTTTTAGAACAACTAAAGCTAATTTGGAAAGAGTTAATATCAATAAAACAGATAATTGGTCACAGCGACAGCAACGTTGTAGAAAATGATGAAGACGAAATTCCTTTGCCAATTAAAACGAAGACTGAGCTTAACAGTTTTCGGATTGATGACGCAGCCTTGAAAAAACTTGTAAGTTGTAATCTTAATTTGGTTATAATGTACATGTATTAAAATTATGATTTCCTTGAATAATTTCGTACTTGATTGTATTTATATAGACATTTATTCTGGTTCCTATGTAATTTTGTGTATATTTTCTATATACATGTGCCATATTGCAATATTTGGAAACTATAAGTAGGCATTCTTTCAGGTGCCATATCATTAATAACACAGACTTTTGGGATATAGGTGGGTGATAAAGCACTCTCAAATATTGTAGATTCCAAATTTATTAACTTATTTTGAATGAGGTTTAAGTTGGAATTTGAATTGCAGCAGTTCAAATTTGTATGACTACTATATTTAAACAGAAAGTTTCATTAGACAACAAGAAATTATTGGGTGCTAAAATTTCTAGGAAAATTTAAATAGTGCTTTGTAGATTAAGTTATATTTGTAATAGATATATATTACAATGAACCCCATGGCTATGGCCCGAGTTGCCCATTTTAACTATTTTCAATGAAACAAATGTATCAACTACATCTAATTCAACCTGTCACTAATATAATTATTTAGTCAAAAAGGATGGCTTTACATGGTGGAGCAACTATAAAGGATTCAGTCCATCGAATTTTGAAGGAAATCTTCGATAAAGAAATTTCAACTCATATTAACAATACTGGGTCAAACGAAAAATTCAAATTTTTGAATTCTCCCTTCCATAAAATCTTAGAAGGTTAGAATCAGTTATGTAGTACTTTTGGTGATTTGATGTATATGGGACAGTTAATTTTTTTATTTTGAATTTGCATATTTATGTACTATGTACTTCTGTTTTTATTATTCCACCATGAATAGACTGCTTTGGTTGATTAAACTACTGCAGAATATAACTCTGTACAAAACGGTATCTATATTTTTGGGTGTACTTAGTGGTAATCTATACGTTTTTTGCTTATATTGGGACTATAAACTGCATTTATATATATATATATATATATATATATATATTTAAGGCAATTGAATTATTTGGCTATATTTTTCTTAATAGTTAAGCTCCAAACAACTGAAGCACACTATTTTCACGACTTGATGTAAATTGCATTGTGTAATGTAGTCAACAACTCAAGAGAAAGAGATGTAGTTCTAACAAGAGTCCATCCAAAGAATTTGTTAAGGACCAATTATAGAAAAAAATTACATACCATATCTAATTATTTAAAAATTTTTGCATATTAAATTACATTTTTGTTCAAGATCTTTTAGTAGTGCTTTATATTAAAAATTTAAAATTACTCTTTAGGAGCTTTGCGGCTTAACAAGCCCACCAAGACAGTAAACGCTGCTGAAATTGAAAAGGCCACACAGCGATTTTTCAAAAATGCTGCTGATCGTTGCTATGGTCGTGAAAATAGGCCAAAGAATATAGACAAAAACAGCAACTCTGAACTTTAGCTTCTTTTTATTGTACAATTTGTTTTCATTTTTTGCATTTTATTTATGTCTATAGATTTGAATGGATTAATATACGATTAGTTTTTACTTTTTATTTATATTTATTCTATTTTTAATATAATGGCTATCTAGGTGATTTAAATGCATTAAAATGCAATTAGTTTTCAATTATTTTCTTTGTATTTAATGTATTTTCAATGTATAAACTATTTAAACTATTTTTTAAAATTTTAAGCATTTTCAAGTGTTAAGATTATACATTTTTCTGCTTTTAAATTCATGAATAAAGCATATATATATATATATATTTAAGGCATAAATTTAAATTTGATATGTTATAAATTAACAGCATTTAAATTACGATTTTTGACAGTGGGCCGCCAACGATTTCCTGTTTGGCGGCCAAATGGCGGGGTGTGTTGCAAAATCGGACAGCTTACCGCCATCCATTTCCTGCTGCTTTCCGCAAGCGGCCCGCCAACTTTTTGTTAACTGGGTTGGTACAACAAAAAATAGAGAAAGTTGTACCAAATGCCCACCAGATCAAAATTTTCTTGTACCAACCACCTGATTAAAAATTCTAGCATTTCCAGTAAAGTAAACTTGGTGAACTTTTCAAAGTAATTCCTTTATTATATATAATGGCATTCAGAAAATATTGTGCAAAAATTTAAATTATGAAAAAAAATTTAAAATATTTATACAGTACAATCTGTACATTTTATAAAAAATACGGGCTATTTGTACATGTCACTTATAGATTGTTTTTGTTTCAGTTACAATGGATGCTGAATGGTCTGATATGGACATTTCTTTTACTGAGTTAGAAGATGCTTCTGAGAAATCATTATCAATTGCCACACAAATTTAAAAGTGAAAATTTGATTATACATTTTGAGTTATTATTGTACATTAAAATGTAAAAGAGTTTACAAATGCAGCAACTGTTTTAAGCATTTGACCAATCCCTGCCAAAAGTGTACAGTAAAAAATCACATTTTCAAAAGGGTTTCAGATCCTAGTAATGTCAATGAATTTCCAAAAACAATAAAGAGTCTAATTTTTGAAGAAGACAATATTGCTGAAACACATGTTCAAATGTTTATTGAGAACAAAAAGAGCAAAGTATGGGCAGTTGGCACTACAGAATCTTCTATAAAAAATTCTGTTCCATTTTCTCATCAAAGACTAATCAAGATCTTGTACATAAGGTCTCAAAAATTTACTAAGCCTAAGAACCTCATAGAAACACTCAATACAATTAAACAGATTAAGGATTACTCTAGCAGATATGTTTTGACTGTTCTATCCACACTAAAAAATTTTGTAAAATTTGTATGCAGAAATTTTAGAAATCCTAAAATAAAGGACAGCTCAGTTCTTGGGGAAATAAGTGATTTACAAGAAATATATAACAAAAGTTATTTTAGAGAAAAGCCTATAAAGAAAAAAGAAAAAGATGTACAAGTTCCTCCTCTTGATGTTTTTGGGAAATTATTAAAAAATATTGAATTGATTCTAAATGAAAAGCATGAACTTACATTTAAGGAACAAAAAGTATTAAATTTTATTTATCTACAAGGGAAAATGAATATCCGTCCTGCTCCATTACTATCTTTAACAAAAGGAGACATTCACCACCTTGTTGAGAGTACTCAACATAAAACGGGTTATAAGTATTCAGCCAGGGTTATTGTAAATGAGCAACAGAAACGATGGCTTAAAAAAATGCATGAATCATTTAAGAAAGAAACCAGATTAGATTCTGATTTGATATTTCCTAATTTGCATGGAACACAAGAAACAGGGATGTGGAAATACATTCATGAAATCATTTCAAAGCATTTTACAACATTTGCTAATTTCTCTTATATTCCAACATCCATTTGAAAGATGTGGGACACAACAATGGCAAACAGCAATATTCCTAAGAGTCTACTTAAAGCCCATTATGCTCAAACAGGGCATAGTGAACAAACTGCTCAAAGGGAATATGAGCAGTCAACATCTACAGACACATTTATATCTCTTGCTCAATTTTATAATGATAAATTAGAAACTGATATTACTATAAATTCAGCAGCACATTGTGAAAAGGAGGATGATAATCTTAGCAATGATAATGACATACTTGAAAG
>CABFPE010002385.1:0-14527 GCA_900660155.1 Hofstenia miamia
AATTATTGGTTGAAAAAGTCGTGATATGATAAAATGTGTTACAATGAATTTTGACAAATGCGAATTTGAAAGTTTCCCGGATTATACTGTAAGCTTCTCGAAATAATGGAAAATTAGTTTGTAATATTATGTGTACGTATCCCGAAAGGAGTTGTTATAATACGGTATATATTAACATGTCGTAATGCAAACAAATGTGATATTAACAAAGTGAAATTAGTCATGGTAAAAAAGTGGCCCATGATATTATCAAAGTGAAATTACTCATACCAAAAAGTGGCCCTAATATGTAAATCAATTAAAAGCATTACTAATTGAAATCCATTAGTAGGCATACTTAAAAATATCTGACGTCACTAAAAACCCATTAGTAAGCTGTCAAAAAAATCAATTAGTGAGATCTTCAAAGCACTTAGCACCAAGTATCAATTAGATGACTCAACACCCCAACCACCCCTTCGATATACACCGCCTGTCACGTGACATGTGACGTCATAAGCTCTCGACCAATCTGAGGCGTTTTTGCGGGCTCTCATACGAGTCCCCTTTACTACTTTAATATTAAATTTGCACTTCATTTCTTTACCATTAGAGGGCTTATAAACACTTAAATATATTTCGTCTAATGAAATATCTTTCTTTAAGGATTAATTTTGATATGAATGATTGCATTTGCAGAGGGAACTTTTCCAATACTTGTATGTGCACAAATTCCACCAATGACAGATTAGGAACGAATTCAAGTGCAGACGCATTGTAATTCAACTATCCCTACAATCAGGGGCGTATGCAGAATTTTCTGACGGGGGGACATCATTGTCATTACCATATGCGGGGCAAAGCCCCGCGAAAATTTTTAAAAATATTGAGAAAATAGACCTTAAAAATGCATTTCACAATAGTAGATTTTAAATTTTTCAAATTTTTTACGAAAAATTTTTTGATTTATCCAGTCAAAATCAAATTTGGAAACCTTGCGGGGGAACATTCCACCATGTCCTCCCTCCCCCTGCGTACGCCACTGCCTACCATTGCTAGAACGTGTATAAATACAGCACGGGAACTGCCAAACATTGAAACAAACATTACATGAAATATTTCCTTCGGTTAAATATTTCTGTCACATGATGGCATGTGAAAATCGATTCTGACTGCTATCTTAAAACATGTGATAAAAATTATTTAAGCGATTGCATTAAATAGACTGGTATTTTTATGTCATTTGTTGTTTATTGGATTGTGAATGTGGTGTCTTTATTTTTTAGTTTTTTGGTTTATTGTCAATATACGATTTGCTTTACATAACTTTAAAGTGAATTGCTGTTGTAAGAATCAGATTTTTTTTCTTTCATGACAATTTATGCTACTTTAATGAAAATCCCTGTTTCAAGTACTTTAAAGTAGAATGAAGTGTAAACAAGTATTAGTCATTCACTTCCATGGGAATGGAACAATAATTGCTATATCGTAAATATAAAATTTCATTTTTTAGCATTTTAATGTTATTTATCAATATTGTATTTTAATAGCTATTCTGTGCAGAATTTTAACATGAAAGACTTAAAAATTGATTTTAGTATATCATATACAAAAGTTTAAAATACATAGAGCATTATGCGCAATGAAAAAGATGTATAGCGATATAAAGATGCTAGATTTTATGACAGAGGGTTATGGTTAACCTTTCCATTTTGGTGGATTTCTCACAGGAGTTGGAACACTGATGCTATTATGGAGTCCTGAACAGTATTGAATTCGAACAAATTTATAGAGGCAAAATTCAATTTCAAATTCTGTTTTTAAGAAGCAAAATTCCAAAAATTTTCTGCAAATGCGATTAAAACATTCAAACACAGACTGAAAAAAACCAGCATAATTTTGTTGAAAAATGCCAACTGTTTTATCTAGCTACGTAAATTACAAATTATAGCCATTCAAATGCCATTAAATATCATTTTTAATGATAAAATTAATTACAGTAGCATTAATATGATATTTACAATTTTCAGAAATATTCTGAAATTAATCAAAATGCACTAACATTCGTTGGATATTAATGGCATTAAAATGCCATTAAAATTCCATTTCAAATTGCTAATAATGTATTTGTATTTTAATGGATTAAATGGCATTTAAATGCCATTTCAAATAGCTAATAATGCATTTTCCATTTTAATGTCATTTTTAATCCATTTGTTAACTAGGGAAGAGGATATTCCACATCAGGTTTTCAACATTGATTTTGATTGATTAAATTAATTTTTTTTGAAAAAATCAAAAAATATTGAAAACTAAGGTGGTCATATACATTTAAGGGTCTATTTTTCAAAATAACTTAATTGTAATCAACAAAAAGATTTTATAAGATATTTTGAAATGCACAATTTATCAAATGCTTTTTATTTTTTAACATAAGAGAGTATTGGATTATCAGCAGCAGCATTAGAACGATCATTTTCAGTTATTTAGAAAATTAATTTAATTTCAAGGAGACTACAGCAATTATTTACAATTTCTCTTTATACATAAACTGCAGGAGGAATCTGATTTCTATATAAATATTATAAGCAAATTTGTGAAAAAACGGCTTTATGCATTTCATATACAAATAAATTATTGATGGTTTATTTTTATGCAAAATAATTTGGATACTTAAAAATATTTGCTTGCCTAAATTTCATATGCAAGAGCCGCCACTGGTCCAAGCCAATAAATTGTGCTCAGCTCATCATGGATTGCGCAAGTTCGCGATATTTTATTTCTATTTATATACTCATTTTAAGATACCTTATATTCGCTTTGAAATATTGAACAGAAAAGATGTCTGGCAATCGTACATTAGCAAGCAAATTAAAAAAAAACGCATACACAAATATACGTTTTAGTACCACAAAACACTCTCATGTTTCACAATTGACATCAATTTTAGGAATCAAGCCAATATTTGTGAGTTATTTTATATAGGTATTCAGGCATTTCTTAGAAGTTAGATTAATAATAATTGTATTATATTCTTAACATACATAAAGTCGACAAATATGCAATGTACATGGTATTTGCACAGTAAACAAGTTAATTGTAATAAATTTCCAAATCCTTCAACAGTATGTTATGGATTTTATGTCTGATAAGTACATTTATATAATCTTACGTTTATAATGCACAATCTATATTCGATATAATTATAATTAATAGATTTAAGCAAGTGTTGATTTCAATTATAATTATTAATTTTTCATAACAATTTAATGTTATTTTCAGTGCCATTGATATTTATGCATAGTCATTGGGCTAAGATATATGAGCATTACTCATAGTGTTTGAATATTAGTAATAAACTAAATTGACATAGTGTACACATAGTGCAGCTAGGGGGGGAGGCTGGACAGGCTACAATTTTTTTTTGTAAGAGAATGATTTGCCAAATACAACTAAAATTTGCAAATCTTTGAAATATGCATTGAATATATTAAAAAATGAATGTGCATTTCTGAAAATAGTATATTACATTATGTATTAACCACTTTTGCGATTTTGACAAATCGGCCCACATTTCCAAATTTTCAGATTTCTGGTACTCAGCCCCTTCTAATATTGATATCAAATCAAATGATTTGATATTGCTTTTCAAATAAATTGATTTCTATTTCTTCGATTTGACTTGAAAATTTTGAAAATATATACCTTAAAGTAGTAAAATGCACTGTATCTACTGCGTTAAATTTGACTAAATTTAATGTTTATTATTGTAATGTACACAATCAAGTGAATAACAGTGACGAATTCATTTAAAAAAATTACCTAGCATCTGATTGGGAGTCGCAATCAGAAATACTGTGATGTTGTAAAGAAGTACTTTCAATTAATTGCTTGCTCAATGTAACAAGTAAGTACATAGTTTTAAAGCTAATAGTGAGAATATGATATTTTTATTTTAAGGAAACGGTAGAATTTTCAACACTATATATATATATATATGTATATAATTTCTACGATGAACGCCAATTACGCCAATTATGTCTTATTAAGTCCTACTTTAGCGAAATTAAACTAACGCTCAACAAAGAAAAAACACAATTATATTCTGAGCCCAAAAGGAAAACAAGTTGAATATGTAACGTCCTTGATCGTAGACTATGCTTTACCACCTATCTCTGCATCAACCACTGTCAAGTATTTAGGGGTAAAAATTGATGACCAGACGAACAACTTCAAGTTTATAAACAGCAAGTTCAAGAGCATGGCTATTGGTATCCGCTTTTTTCAACAACTGTTTTAAATAAGCAACTTGCCCGTTAAATTTATATAACAAGCAGAAAATTGTGAAATAATTCATGCCAAACTAGTCTAAATTTTATCATGTTATACTGTATTAGTTTTTCTGAATGATGTAAGGTAAATAGATTCGACAAATTACCTTTGTAAAATTGATGTTCTGTTAATATCTGATTAAATGTATGCAAGTATAATAATCATTTAGATGGAATCGCAATACATTTTCCAACAAGTTGATGTAGAAAACTCTTTGAATGATGTTATAAATTATGTTGTTACATCGAGAAAATCGCGTCATGAAGAACTAACGCGCTATTTTTTGGATCAGTTAAATTATGTATTAATCTCGTAAGTATTATATAGTCATTTCTATATTCTTGTGAGATGTGTAATGTAACTTAGTCTTTCAATATACGAATATATAGTATATTGGCAGAAAATACTATGAATTTATACTATGCGATCGATTAAATCGAAATATTACTCTATGCATTTGCATTCAAATACCCTAATGCGACTTCTCATTGTAAACAACAAATTATCTAAATTTTTCTTATTCAATGCTTAGATACTGATAAATGTCGTGATTCTATAAAAGTTCCAGGAATATATTTACCATAATGTCAAGATATATTAGTGCTTCCTCAGTCAATTTGCATTCCGAAGTAGCCTAAGACGAAAATTTTTATATAGATTCTAGCTTTTGGCGGATCATCAGATAGTAGAATTATACCTAGCGACATAAACTCAAATTTTCCAACTCAATTTTCTAAACGATGACAAGAGATAAAATCATAAAATATAAATTTAAGATACGTATCAACGTTATGAGCTAATAAGGGATTGCATGTCCAGAAAGGGAAACACAGAGCTCCCGAGCAACGAGGGATGGAGTCCATGAAACCTATTTGAATTTTGCGCGAAGTGTTCTGAGACATCTTCTAGCTTCTCCATTGTCTTTGGTTAAAGCTTCTCTATTTATGCTTCATAATCGCTTATAGATTTTCAATTGGAAACAGGTAAGAACTCTTAGGAGGAACTGAAGTGGTTGCACCAAATTGTCACAAAACCAAGCACGAGTTTTGTTTGATGTATGCGCTCTTGCCCCGTCTTATTGCAGTATCCAACCGTTAGGTTATATTGTTTGGGCGTAGGAGACGAACTCCTCTAGAATTGCGATGTATTTATCGTCGTCAATATTGCCTCTAACTACAGCAATGTAGAAACCTTTATGATAAAGGGACCCATCACATGAGGTGAAAACTTGACCATACCTATTTGTGGGATTTTACCATTTTTGCACCACTATTTGTTAGTGTTCCGATACACATGAAAGAGGCACTCGTCTATAACGAATCCCTCTCTATTTTGCAAAAAATCAATTTTCTTCAGATGTGCTATTGGGTTAGAAATGGAATGTTATGTGGTTTCTTTTTGGTAAGGCGAGTTCTTTTCAATCTTCTTTGGATGGTTCTATCGCAAACTGTTGATCGGACCCCAATCCATTGTTAGTTTTTAATGTCTCTTGCAGAATATTCGGGATGAGCGATTGCAAGTTTCACAAAACTCTTTTGGTTGTTTCCCGAAATCTTTTTTGGTCGATCACTTCTCGGTTTCTTTCCAGGGTTTTATTTTCTTCTAGGGATTATAACGGTCTAAGCTAGAGGTTCTCAACAGGGGTTACATGGACTCCTTGGGGTCCATCTAACTTAATTGGGGGTTCACACACACAAATCGCGAATTGGAGGTCCATCGTGATATTTTGGTGGTCCACGAAGCAATTCAAATTCAGAACGGTTTTCATTGCTGAAAGCGGCCTTTCTACAGAAATGTGTACTATTTTAATATAGTAAAATTGAAATATTCACGTAGCTGGTCTATTTTAATTGCAATTAAGTAGAAAAAGAAAACATTTTAGTCAATTTTCCTTCAAAGTAACACAAAATCATTTATATAACTTTAATATTAACAATTCCTCTCCTATTTTGTAGTGGTTTACTTTGCGGGAGTGGGCAACTAAAAAATTAAAAGGAAAAGTGTTAAAAAAAATTTAGAATCACTTATTTAATCTAAATTGGAAGTTAATCGAAATACAGTTTATTGAAATACATTTGTTCATTCATTGAAATCCTGTCTCTAACTGTCTTTAATTTTTGGCGACGGGCTTGGATAATTTTTCAAAATACTTCTCAAAAATTAATGTGAAATCGAAAATATTCAAAGGGTACATTTGAGAAGAATTCCAAAATTTCAATTTCATTGTAAAAATTTAGAAAATTCAAAAGGGAAAAAGTACTATATATATATTAACAATTCTGGTTAATTCACATTAAATTGCACGCATGTTTTGATTGCTTGTGTTTTTTTGTGTTATTAGTGTTGTGTCATTCAGATATTTTCAGTATTGATTTAATATATTCGTTTAAATTTTCTTTGATTTTTGTAAGCAAAGTCAAGAACTTTTTTTCTAAATATTTGTCAGAATTTTAAAAATGGTCTTCTTGCAGAATTTATATATAGTTTCTTTAGCAAAAGCTTTCCTTGTTATATTATATATTAGAACAAATAATATATCAAATATATCAACTCACTAAAACGATAATAAAAGAATGAGAGATGATGAATAAAGTGATGATGAAAAATGCTGTACTTTGATTAGTAGAATATTGCTTCCAGAGTGCAGTAATAGTAGTATATTTTTTGCAACACCCCTTTTGTGTAGTCAATAAGATTGTTCCTGTAGACATGGTTTTATGCTGACATTCTTGCATCATATCCAAAGCATGATATTCGTAGGAAGGCCAATGATTTCGTAGAATCATCGAGTGCAATAAATATTTAACGTCAACATGTATTTCAAAAAATAAATGTTCTCAATTATCTTGTTAATCACAATTGAGCAAAATCTTTATTATTTTCAGAAAATCAGTTTTGTGCGGTATCAATTTTGTTGTTTTCGAATTATATACTCACTATCATGCATCCCAAAAACAAATGGTGTGTCACTAAAGAATGAAAAAAGGTCGCTATTAAAATTTTTGAAAAAAATCAATGTAAATATTGTGTATCTAGAAAGGGTAACCTATTTAAACCATGAGTTAGAATATATATATATATATATATATATATATTTATATAAATATATGTATATATAGATTTATATATATATACATGTATATATATTTATTTATTTATATTTATATAAATATATATTTATATATATATATGTATATTTATATATATATAAATAAATATATATATATATATATATATATCTATATATTTATATAAATGTATATATATATATATATATATATATATATATATATATATATATATAGAGTAATTTTACATAATTACCTGCTTGATTATTTCAGCACGCTCAATATAACTATAAATTCATAAATGCACTAACAGTATTCAGATATTTCTATCACTCAATCTAAATCTAATTGCAATGTAAATTTCATTGGTTTGCTTCTATAGTTTTATATTTTAGGTCTTATGCAAAATTCAGGAATACTATTTGGAGCACCTATCCGATTTCCGAACATTAGTGAAGACAATTTTGGAAGATTGTACCTTTTGTTCAAGTTCTTACTCCATAGTGAGGTCGCTGCGTCAATGCTTAAGTCAAGTAGATGTTATTACATCTCATCAATTGAGCATATTTTTGACTACATATAAGTCAATTCTATCTAAGGAATGCGATGCTGTATTTTCAATAGTAAAGGCAATTCAGAAGAAAAGGTAGTTGCTTAAACTTATTGTTTTAAGAAATCAATATAATACAATATTACAAAATTGAATTTCAATTTATTAACCTTTCCAGTGCATTGATGAAAAATTTGGAAATATTCTAAACTTTTCAAAACTAATTTGACTTTCCTGCTGCAATTTACATGCAATATATATATTTTTTAAAGATCGTTTATACGAGCTCTTTCACTGAGAATAACTGAATCTTTTATTGAAATATAATATGAAAGTTGAATTTACAATAAAAATATATCTTGCTGCAAAAAAACTCAGTTATATTTTACATTTTCCAAAGATATAGTTTAAAATATGATGATGCAATTAATATTCCCATTTCTGTATTTTCTAATGTCTCTAAACATATTATATTAAGTTGCTAATTTGTGAAGGAATTATTCCACAAATTGCAAAAACCTTAATTGAAGATCATCTACAAAACTTTTTCTTTTAAAGTAGCCAAAAAGTTCTTCATTTAGCAGGAAATTTGCCGAGATATTATGCTAAAAACTTCAAAATTACTGGCAGTTCAAATGATTTTCATGAATAAATTTCCAATTCTTATGACGAGATTATTCACTGCCGTTTCAATTTATGTATGTGCATTGCATGCTCAAAATATGCAATCCAATCTACATATTTACATTTTTTTTTGCAAGCTTTGCTTTCAATTTAAACTGTGTATGTACGTTTAAATGGACTATGCATTTTTTCAAATTTTCAAACAATTTGTTCAAACGTTTTAGGACATTTTGAAATATATACAGATCTATTGGCTCCCAACTAATTTAAAACGAATTTACTAATCATACAAAAGTTGCTGTGCTTGAATCACTAGAAAAAGATTTCAAATTTAGATTTCTTCATTTTCTCAAGCCTATGACCCACTGTGCTTTAAAAACTCCTGTGTACAATATGACTATTTCGTTATGTTAAAAAACCTACCAACCTGTTATTGTACGATCTGCGGTTTCCCTTTGTTTCCTACATAACTTACAATCGTCACTTACTTCAATGCTTTTTGTCATATGCTTCTTCCCAATTCTTCTTCTGACTACTTATACCTGTGCTGCCATGCTTAGTGCTTGTGTTTCTTTGCTGCATGTACTGTTAGATCTTAGCTTTCTGCTTGCTTTCTACAATCTTCTTTGGTACTGCTATGTGTCTTTCTGTTCACACTCTCTTCTGTTTTGAATGCATTCCTTAATTCAATCTCCTTGCAAGAATTTATATCGAAATCTCACAAAATCTTAATCTTCTCATCCTCTGCTTATTCTCATTCCGCATATCTCATTGCTGTGATCCATTTTGCCTGTTCACACTCCAATACACCATACTGTGCAATTATTTGTTGCTGAAACTAAAATTTTTAACCGTTTTCAACTGAGAGCATTCAGCTTACTCAGCAATTATATAAATTTTGCAAATGAACTTGTTGTGTGCAATTAAAATTTTTCCCTATATTTGGAAACAGCACACAAGTAATAGTAAATATTTCTTGCAAATTTACTTGTAAATGTTTGGAAATATTCAAAAAGATTCAGAAATATTTTTGATTTATCTACTATTGGATTGATTTTGAGTTAGTGGTAATCTAAGTGTTCAAGTTCATGCCTAATTAATGATCATACATGATTGGGGGATTTTATCTCCTTAGCTTTCTAGGCTTTCAGTTTCAGACATGCATAACAATTTACTTGTTTTAAATGTCTGGCAAGCTGTAATTAGGGTAACACTGAATATAAAAATTGCTTAATTTATTTGATTGTTATATAAATTCTTAGAGCAGATCTGACTCCACCAAAACCCAAATTCATTTTTGAATTAGCAAAATGCAAGTGTGAAATATATGAGTGAAAAGGTTTTGCCCAGACTGAATAAGTATTAGTAAACCTTATAATTATTTTGTACACAAAAAGCTGCAGCTTAATCCTTCATGTACCATATTAACCCTATTTGCCATGGGCTTTTTCACCAAGGTTTAGCCATGGGGGCGGATCCCTTTACAAAAAATTTGATATAAAAATACTTTGATGACGTCATTACATCAGTGATGTGACGTCATCGTTTTCATGTGACATCAGCGTTTTTTTGGTTGTTTTTTTACTATTTTCAGACTTTGTCTTATAAATTAAATTCTACTATAGTTTTCACGAAATTAAGTGAGAAGGTGAGGTTTTAGTTATTAATTCTAGTTGCAAAAAAATATTTGGGTTCTTATGAATTTTTATTTGTGTAAACAAAGGAGAATTGTAAATAAAAGTTTGTCAACTAAAACAATTATAATAATAAAAAATCTGTTAGTGTAACTATATATTATAATTACCTTAGGGACAATCCATAATAAAATTATATAGATGAATATTACACTGTAAATAATAAGGAAAATCTGATGTGAAAACAAATCATATCAGAATATGTAAACCAGTTGAAAAACATCTATGATAACATAATAAATATTTTTGAAAACCCGAAATTCGGGTCTGTAAAATACAAAAAAATTTCAGACTAGAATTCTTACGAAATAAAAAAATATAAGCAAGGTATACATATGGAAAATCAATTTTAAAATTTATAATATAAAATTATAAAAATGGCATTTTTACAAATTCGCAGGTTTTAAGCCACGAACAGGATAAAATTCCCTATGTATTGAAGTATTAGGTATAGATGTATAGCCTTTGTAAAAAAAGCAAGGTTACTTTTTATCATCAGATAATTCATTATTATATAAAGATATTCCTGTTAATGTTTTTAAAAAAGAACTTTTTATATAAATCTTATCTTCAAAATTAGAAAAAAAATTTTCAACAAAAGCCTTATTTACTAAAAAGTAAACAATTTCCGAGGCCAAATTTAGCAAAAAGTTGGAAAAATTATTAAAACTGAACGTCATAAAGAGCCAGACATACCGGCTTTGCAGAAAAAGTTTTCTCAGAAAAAATTCACATGGAAGCGGAATCCGCCCCCCATGGCAAATATAGCTAAGATTAATAAATTCATAATTATTTCAACCTTCATGTTACAAATTATTGCATAGTCTAAAAATTAATTTATTAGAACTAGCACAACGTTTGCATTGTGGCAGGATACAAGGCTGCTGCACATAATATTTAGCAGGGGTTGAAATGTTTTAAATGAGGTTGCGTCAACAGAATATTATTGTTATTATAATCATTGTGATGACCAGCAATATTTCACATTTTGACATTCAGTCCATCTGAGTGTGCTTAGTGTCGTATAGTGATTATTTAACCAGTTTTTAATGATTTTGCTTTAAAATAAAAATCTGCTTCACTTACAGCATAATTCGCAGATAGAAAATGTGTTTTAAGAGCCTAAAAACTGACATTTTTTCACTATTATGATGAGACGAACATGAATTGAATTTTAACACTCATAAAAGCTCTTAATAGCATTGATGAACTATTTTGCTAGCACCGAATAAACAAGGAATTAGCACCCAGATTAGATCACCCTAGATAAATAAACTTACCTCTTCAAGCCTGTTTGCATAAACATTGCCACGTTACTAGCATGATTTTAAAGAACAATAAACTAAAATTCCAATTTTATTTATAATTACTCCTTGTATTTGAAGATCTATAAAAAGCTATTTCTTTAAAATATCACACAAATTGCTCTAGTATTAGAATTTAACAACATTTTAAATGAAATTCGTGTAAAAGATTGCCATTTTTTGAGAAACTCCAGTACTTTGTATATCTCTTTGAGCTGCGCACAACTCCTAACATAATAATTGCAAGTATGGAGCCACTTAGCAAGCTTACTTTTATTAAAAAGCAGCATTTGAAGTAAAAAATACGGTTACATTATTAGAGCAGAAATTATTTCGTCAATTGGCTAAGTAGTAATATCAAAAATGCCTTAACATTGTTTTGGCATGATTTATTTTATAATGACTAAAATATTGACAATGTAATGGACATATTTTTTGAGGCATACACAAAGATGCTCTTTGCTTAAAATGTTTGAAATGAACTGTTTATTGTTAAAAATGAAAAACTAATTGCAGAAAATTTAATAAAAAGAGCGTACTATTTATACAGGTCAGACCGAAAGTTCGTGGCCTAGTTCGCTATACAATTAAAATGTCCTGATTAAATAATCTAACTTGCCAAAAACAGACAGAAACATTCATTAATCATGATTGATTTATTTAACATATTTGTGACAAATATGGAACTTAATAGTGAAACATTTCGCGTGATGATATGTTATGACTTTCGAAGTAGCTTAAACACTACAGAGTCATGTGAAAGATTAAACAAAGCTTTTGGAGATGAAGCACCAGCCATTTCTTCAGTGAAAAAATGGTTTAAGCAATTTAAGGAAGTGAGAGATAAGTTTGAAGATAACTCTTGTGTTGGTTGCCCACTAACAGCAATATCACATGATTTGCATATATTTCTCAAAAGCCGGACTTGTCTCAATTGTTCCAGTTGTAGGGCAATATACTGCTACTTCAGAGTGGTACTGTTATGTAGCACTTCCTGAAATGCTAAAAGCCTGGGATAATATCATGTGAGTCACAACAGCCAGTTTCTCCATCATAACAAGGCCCTGGCTCACTCAGTGATTAAAACAAAAACATTTTTTGAGCAGTGAAATGTCAAAGTTTTAAATTAATCTCTATACAGCCCATACTTGTCACCCTGTTATTTTTTTCTTTTTGATTACATTAAACAAAAACTTCGTGGCAAGTGCTTTGACACTCTTCTTAATGTGATTTGTGAAGTTGAACAAATCATTCGTGATACATCTTTCATCATGTGGCATAAAACCTTCTCAGAATGGTTTGATATAATGAAAACATGTATACAGACTAATGGAGAACATATTTGAATATTATATTGGTATTATGTTGTTACTATATTGTTTTTTAATTTGCTTTTTACTTACTTTTAGTTAAAAATGACTTAATCATTCAGGCCACGACCATTGGTCTGACCTGTATAATATTTATAATATGTAATATGTATTACATATTTTTAAATATATCATACTGATAAGCATAAATCCTAGTATTTGACTGAAAAATTTATTGCAAATAATTTTTTTAATCAAATAAGATAATGAAATTATATTAAAAATTATATTAAATTCTGTTGAATTATATAAAATTCTATACTTATTGAGATCAAGAATTTTGTATTTTTTTTCAATTTCAGTTCACACTCCATGAAAAACATATATGAAAATAGCATTTTTAAACAATGAGTAATTTCCAGTTAATTATATTGTCCTATTGCACTTGGACTTGCTATAGTTGGTATCCTATTGTGTGTGAATTCAAAGGTTTCTATGCAAAGATATCTACACAAGTGCAAAGTTCCATCATGTATCACTATGTAAAGTTTATTATTTTCACTGATTATTTGAATATTTTGATATAACATAGTTTGCATTAATTAAGACAAAATCTAATCACTCAATAGAATAAATAATGTCTTTTCCTAACTTATGTAGTAATATAAATATTTACTAGTTACACTTGGGAAAAACAATTTGAAGAAGTGTTTATAAAGCTCTGCTTGTTAATAAGCCTTAATTCATTAATGGATGAAACCATTGTAGTCTATGAAACCAGTGTGCAGTTTGAGCTTCAGTTATTTCAACTGTTTGGGCAGTTTGTTGAACTAAAAGCAATTGTATGGTAACAATTATATTTATTACTTACAGTATACTAAAAATTTATTAAATATTTTGCAGATTTTATGCATTAGTTTTAAGTATAAAGCTTGTAATTCCATTAACTCATAACTCATAAACCATTCCTTCATTATTTTTGTATTCTATATCTGTTAGAGATGCAGCATCTGTACCATATCAATTTTACTGAACTTTTGAAATCTTTTGTCACTACTAAAAATAATGAAGTCATAAAAAGTGGGTAGTTTCTGAACTGATATTGGATGGAAACTCTGAAAAAATAACAGGAAATGTGGTAGACATATTTCAACATTTATAATAACTAATCATTTTGACAGTGCATTTTATGCATAAAGTGTATAAATTTTCATTCAATTTACTATTTTGCACAAATTAATATGGTGACTGCTGATTCCTAGTATTAATTTAAAATTTAATCCCTCAAAATACTGATTATATATTTATTTTTAGTGATATCATTACTACACGACAAGACTTCTTTAATAAGTTGTCTGGGCTTTCTGAAGTGAGCAACCACTTCATGTTGAAATTTGAGAATTTTTGGGATTTTCGTAAAGATAATTTTTGCAGTATTGATGTTACTGCTGACATTGGATTCCAAGACTTCTTATGGAGATGCATAGCAGAGACTCTCTCAATTCTGTATGCTAAACTCACTTTGCATTATTGCTTTTATCCAATCATGGGATGGGAACTACCTGAAAAGTTTGAGCGTGGATATTCAAACTTTCTCTTTTTGATAAGCAGACTCTATTGCTACCTACAAAAAAGTTATTTAGAAAGAATGTCAAAATCGCATCAA